>PVQB02000660.1:0-55000 GCA_002980475.2 Fusarium beomiforme | reverse complement strand
CCCCAACCCCTCCTCTGATACTGGCTTTCTCCATATTGCTTAACTCGATTACCTCCCGTGACAGTTGAGAAGTGACGACGTTACCTATGTGTCATGAAAGCCACATCGCTTCGTTTCACCCTGTCACTTCATTACCAAGTCGCTTCAGGTATAGTCAAACGTCGTAGCGGATATTGCACCGCTTCCTCAGTTTTGTATTCTCTAAATCAATCCATCTCAGCTAATTTGCGTTATGTCCTCCCCTCATCTCAACGTCGGCTCGACTCCTTCACTTGGTCTATCTTATACAAAAGCTTAGCCTCGCGAGCTTTCAAGTTCCTTTCCTTCCCTCTCAACATTTCCATTTCTCCAACTCTCCTATCTAGTTCCTGCTCAGCTGATTTCTCCGCGTTTTTGCTGCTGGCCAAACTTCGAAGCAACCTAGCAATTTGGTCCCTTGAAGCCCCATATCTTTCTCCGTCTTCCAAGGCTCTTTTTGAACGGTTAATTGTCACTCTCAGCGCCGCAAGCGAGCTGTCCAGTTTTCTTATGCTTTTCTCGACCTCTTTAATGTCCTTTTCTATTTTCTTCAAATCCTTTTGAACATCTTTAAGTTCATCCTCTGGAATGAGATAGGTATTGGTTTGTTGATTGCGTGGCATATTGAATATGGATACCGTGAGTGGTTCGTGTCGGGTTTTGCCTTGTTTTTGGTGGACTGTTTGTTATTTGCTTGGCTAGAGGACTTAGTGTTTTGCGGTAAACGTTGTAGCAGGATCAACTGGGCTGGGGGAAGATGGCCTTAATATAATGACACAGAGCGCTTTGCGTCATCACGAATTAGCTCCAATACATCCGTGAAGTGCAGTTGACCGGACTGTAAAGTCGACCATAATGACGCTGTGCCATCTTCTGTCACTGGCATGATCTTTCGTTATCACTAGTCAAGGCTCAAAAGGTCATAAACTCATCACAGTTAAAGGCAACATGCCTTTCACTGAGCTTTTCTCTAAGCTCGGCATCACACGACTCTCCCTTTTTCGGTTATATATTCTCGATCATGCGCCAGTGGGTTTTTGTATGCTGATTTGGCTTCTGTTAATCTGTTTCAAGTCATGCGCTAGAGCAGCTGTTTGGGGCATGTATGTAAAAGACCGCAGTGTTTTGTCTCAGCAAGCTTCCCCTTGGCGCCAAATACTTCATTGCACGTTCAACGAATAATCATATCAAAACTCTCCTGTTTATAACCTTACTCATCTTATCTCTCTCCAACCTGTGCGAGTCTATTCTCGTGACCAAGCCTCCTACCTACCTTCATGGTATTAACGTCTAATACTTCTCTCTTAATACCTCATTTGCTCCCCATAACCTATCGGCTGTCCATATCCCATTTGCACTCCATATCCAGTTTGTTCCTCATATCTCATCTGCTGTGCATATCCTATCCGCCCTTGACGCCTCATCCCCTCCAGATGAAACTCCATATGCTCTTTCCAAGCTTTCCAATCCAACTTCTCTATCTCCAATGATTCCATCTCACCTTCCAATCCATCTAAGAACTTGGCGTTCTGCTTGCTTGTCTTTTTGCATCTCTTATACGTTTTACTCACACTCTTTATCGTCTCTTTCGACACTCCTTCCCTTTCTGCTACTTTTAGCGCTCTCCGTAGTCTCTTGTTTTTCGCATCGAGATCTTCCCTCTTATCCCTGCCCTCAGCGATATCGGTCTGTATCTCGTTGATCTCCTTTTGTATATCAACCAGGTTCCTTCTGGCAAAGTCAATTTCGTATACTATTTTGTGCCATTGTTTGTCGTATTCTTCCCCTGTTAGCCAGTCTTTCAGTATGAACGCTGTCTGGCAAGACATTCTGTATTAAAGTTCGTGAAATTTTAATAAGAGAGTTGTCCTTTGTTCTTAGTGGTTGATTGTATTCCGTTGATTGATGATTCACTGAGGTCCACGTAGATGAGCCATCGCTTGCGGTTTTATAACGAAACTCATCGAGGGAGCAAATGTATTGTCACAACATTGCCTTTGATATTCACTGCTCATTGTTTTCTCACTCTGCTTCGGATAAGTGATGAACAGTCCAAACATCAAGCCGTAGAACCCTCGCATGTAGCGTCTGTGCGACAAGCCGTTCATTCGAACATCCAGTTCACTACATAGTCCCTACCAAGAAGAATTCGTCTAAAGATTCAAGGTTTTCCCGATAGGAAATCCGCATTGTTCTCCACCTGAAAGAGGCCTGGGATGCTTTACCACTTTCTTCAGAGCACCTCAGCAGGTCTAATGACTATCTAACCCCTTAACAAATTTAGAGACTAGGTGACCTATCTCTTTCTTCCTATTCTTCCAACTCCTGTCGCCGGTCAATTTCCGGGTATCTTCCATCATATACCCCCAAAATCAAAAGCTTTTGTCTCTCCCGCCTGGCTATTTCGCGTCGGGTCTGCACTATCATGCGACGGTTAAGCTCGCACTGCGCAGCCTTAATATCTTTTGCTCTCATCTTGTTCGATACATCCATTCGTCCTGCTCTGTTGGCTCTCACACGATCCAGCTCGGCTGCCGTTTCTTCCCATTTTCTACTCAGCTCTACTCCTCTTATGAGCAAGATCCTCAGCTCCTTCTTTGAGGTTTCTATTCCTTCGTTCAGCCTGTTGATCTGCACTCTGTCATGGGGTGTTATACGACCGGCTTGCGGTTGGTATGGAGGCTGAATGTCTCTGTTATGCGAGGGCCCAATTTCGCTTCGGCGACGGCGCTGGTATAAAGGCATCTTTCTTCAGTTTTCCTCGAGAGTTAAGAATTTGGCTGGACTTGTTTATTTTATGAGATGGGTTTATGTAAAGAGGGACTTGGAAGCACAGGATGGCTACGCCCTTTTATGCCCGAGCGGACTAGGAACTGAGAGACTTCGATGCTCATCACGCAGGGCCATTGCAGTGATTTAGGACATCATATGCAATTGTATCACCAGTTTCCAGCAGTGAGGGCTGAGAGAATATTTCCCTTAAATTTGTTTGTATGTGTTCTTTGCGATTGTGTTACTTGGGGCCGCCCAAAGCATAGTATCACCACGGCTTTCAGGGTTTCGTCGTCCTTCACTTGAAACAGGCACGGGCTTTTTATTACTTCTTTAAGAACAATTCAACACGTGTAACAAGTATTGGATTCCTCAGACTAGATTAAATATGATTTCAGAGGCGAGATTCAAGGGGAAAATATTCTTAGTCAGCCCATACGTCTATTCTCCATATCTCTCCACTCCTGCTCCATCTCTTGATCTAGTTGAGGGTACATCCTCTCATCTATCCCCCAGATCTTGCGCAGCTCTCTGTGCCATTCGAGTGTCCTTCTTTTACTTTCCTTTATCATGCGCCGATTATCCTTGAACTGTGCACTCAGGCTTTCATACCTTTCGCTCTGCACCCGTGTTTCCGCTCCTTCTTCTCTTATACGCCGTTTTATTCTGTCCTATAGTGGAGTCAATTCGCTCGAAGCCGGTTTCCCAATAACCTCTCAGGTTATCAGTTTCTCTGTCTATCCTTTCGTTGAAACGGGCAACCTGTGCTTGATCATAAGGTGACAGATGGCGGTTTCCGCGGCTGGGACGATATGCTGGCATATTCTCTGAATGTGTTCGGACGATTCAAAAGCTTGTAGGTTGTGTTTGCTTGATGGGATGTCTTTGTCTGAAGAGGGATGTGAAAAGCGGAATGTCTACGCTTGTTTATCGAAAATCATACCAGGAACTTGAATAACTTCGATGCTTATCACGTAGGGCCAGTGCATTGATTGGTGTCTTTCAACGCATCCTTATCATCAGCGCTCTATGCCTACAGATGGGTCAAGCGGCTATATTCTTGCGCAACAAATCTCTCGTGTTTCCAAATCGTTTATTATTCAGCTCTCAAGTTATCCAGATACTAAAGGTCTGCCTTCGCCAGGCTCTGAAAAGAAAACAAAAATCGCTATGCATGCAGTGCATCCAATATGACAAATCCCAAACGCCTGCTCAAAAGATCAAGACTGGGTATCCCTGACGCCACCAATCAAAAAATCACTTTTGCCGCTCGCTGCCCGACCCCGTGTAGCCTATCCCACCAAACGAGTCTTCCACGCAAGAACGGCCTTCGGACAAATATCCATGGCCTTCTTCTTCGTCTCCCACGACGTATCCTCCTCATCGTAGCCAACCCACTGAACCCGATACCTGTTCTTCTCCTCGGCCAGGATTCGGAGGACTTTGTATGTCTTGAACCGCGTGGCTTTGCAGCGCCCGCCGATGCCGCGCCAGTAGTTCAGCACGATGTCTTGGTAGTACTTTTGCAGGTCGATCTCCTCGGCCCAGCCGCGACACCAGGCGTCGGCTGGGCTGAACTTGAATTTGATGCGGAATGAGACGTCGCATGTTTTTGTGTTCCTGACGTGAGATTCAATTTGGATGTCGTAGGCGCCGACGAAAATCAAATCGTCATAGTCATCTGAGACTTTATTCGGTGAGCAGTTGTTGACACGTTGAGGTGAGGCCAACATACATTCCTGCTCTGGCGTGGGAAGCAGAGAGAGGAGAAAAAGTTCAGACGCTAAGGTACATTAGTAAAAACTGATAGATCATTCTGCGAGGGTCTCTCACCTTGTGTAGACATTATGGTTGATCGCTGTAGTGCCGATGCAGAATCAGGCGGGAAATAAGCAAAGGCAAAACGCTATCAAAAATGCAGTCCCTGAGGGAAAAAAGAACGTTGAGAGGAACAGGTTGGAATGACAGAGAGTGAAATGAAGGAGGGAAGAGGGATATTAGTTCAGCAGAGCTGTAGAGTCGCGCTATGAGTAGTTCTAGAAAAGAACAAAGAAGATGTTGCAGGCGCAGAGTTGTGCCTGTCTGGTGAGGTGTCAAGAAATCCGCTGTGTGACTAACCCCCTGTCGGAGGCGTTTGGCGGCAATGTCGGTCACTTTACTTCCCCAGCGATCCCCTCAGGTTGATGTGATGGCTCGTGTCAAACGATGTAGCAAGTTTTCTTTTTTGTCGGTTCCCGAAAAAAATGGAGGTGCTGTTATCTTATCGCTGTATGCAAAAGAAGTAAAATTGCGCAAATAGACCCAGCTACAGTCGGCATTTCGATATTTGAGTTTGGTGTACCTAGGTGAGACAGGCCCTAGCTAAAGTGGCCAATCATCCCCGCGGGAAATTACTGCAGGTCGTGAAGTGTGTATATGGCTGGATTTTTGAGTCACACGTGGGCAGAGTGGCGTTTGATATGTCGCAATTTGAATAGGGGAAATGCTAGATTGTTGGGTCTTCTAGAAGGGCACGGCAGAGTATTCTGGTCACCACTTGTTTACTTCATTGGTAACGCGCATGTGTTTCGCAAGGTCTTATCTCATTTTTGGGTTTGTAAGAACTCGAGAAAAGGCGCTATATATATCTCACGGCGCTCGTACGTGCATCAGGCAATAAAACTCCGGTGCATATGAGACAAACTGCGGGGGAAACATCAGTCTCTGTTTCTCTGATTGGGATCGACAGTCATTCGCCACCAAAAAGCCAGAGACAGTTTGGGGATCAGTGACCGCCAGAATGTGCGGTAACTTGCACGTTTGGTTTGCATGGAACGCGCTTATGTGATAACATCGCGTCACGCTAGAACAATCTAGCCCTGTGAGCAGTCACTATTCCCGCCGTAAAGCCTGAGGCAGATATATAGTTGGGCTTGATTGTGACATCATAGCAGTTTACCTATTATTCCAGCTGACGTTGTGCTGCTGCCTGCGCACTCGCTCAATTTGACAATCTGGTTTGAAGCAAGTGCCACGTAATACTGTGCGTTTGTGACTGGGATTTGGTTTGCAAACACTTTGTCGCTGAAAGGAGAACATGGCGGTATTAGTCAACACATATGCTTCTTACTATGATAAAAAAAAAAACAACAACCAAGAGTCACACAGTTGAAGCAAAAACATATTTCTTCCAAATCAGAGTGCACTCTTTTGGTATCCCTCGTGTATGCTCCCGCAAGACCGCATTTCAAAAATTCCAACATGACGATTCAGGGTAAGTTAGAGCGACCTGAGCCTCTATCCGTATCGATAAGCATTTTATCGCTATCACCAATTGACTCCACAACGATCAGATAAGATTGATTGGCCAGTATCGGCATTAGTAATTCTCTCAGCAGCAACATAGTCAACCAACTCAACACCAACTCACAATGAGGCTTGGCTCAGCCGTGCTGTCGCTACTTGCGACGACTGCCAATCATGTCGCTGCCCAAGAGCAAAAGCCATTAATAGACCCATCAACCCTCAACCCCGCTTCCACTGTCCGAGAGCAATCTTCCGACCTCTGCGATGCTGGCGCTCGTCAATTCACTGGGACTGTCAACGTCACAGACGACAAGTCCATGTTCTTCTGTACGCACACAAAGTTCGACCTGGGAGTACTTGGCTGACCATGCAGGGTATTTCGAGAGTCGAAATGATCCAGAGAATGATCCTTTATTACTGTGGATGAGCGGGTAAGTCAATGCGATGCATCAATCAAGTCAAGCTAACGTAGACATCAGTGGACCTGGGGCATCTGGAGAAATGGGATTATTCATGGGCAGTGGTCCCTGTACTGTGAACCCCGATGGGAACTCTACAAAACGCGCTGAATATTCCTGGATTGACCACGCGAATGTTGTTTACATTGAGTAAGTCACAGCCCAAGGTCGTCGCTCACTCGCCAACACGTCACAGTCAACCTGTCGGCGTCGGCTTCTCCAAAATCGCAGACCGTGATAAAATCGCCGTTAGCCTCGAACAAGGCGCAAAAGACGTGCACACCTTTCTCTCCATGTTCACCCACGACGTATTCCCCAGCCTCGCTGGAAAGCCGTGGCACATCACCGGTGAATCTATGGGCGGGCACTACGTCACGGGCTACACAAAACACATTGTCTCTCACGAACGCGAGAATGTGAAGCGCGGAGTTACGCCTCGGGTTAATATTTCATCGGCGATTATCACTGATGGGTACATCGACGCGACGCAGCAGTTCATTGGGTATTACGACTTCTTCTGTACAGATTGGGCTTCTGATGGAAGGAAAGCGCCATTGATGAATCAGACCGCTTGTGAGAATATGCGTGCTGCTATACCGGAGTGTAAGAAGATGGGGAGTCAGTGTCGGGCGTTGTATGATATTGCGACTTGTCGTGCGGCGAATGAGGTTTGTGAGGAGACGCTGGGGGAGTATTTTATGGATGGTGTTGTTCCAGGCGGTTGGGATCCATATGATGGTATTTTCCTCGCTCTGATTTCATGTGATACATGCTGAAGAAGACATACTGACCAATGGATAGACCGACATCCATGCGAGAAGCCTCCGATGTGCTCCAACATGGACCACGGACCGGAGTGGAAGTTTCTCAACCGTCGCTGGGTTCAAGAGAAGCTCGGGTTCAGCCGCTTCCCGTTCGATCTGATTGATTTTGATACCAATGAACGTTGGGACATAGCTCAGAACATTCACCTACCTGTTACTCGAGAGTTAACGTGGATTCTCGATGAGACAGACATACGGGTCCTCTTTATCAATGGAAACAACGACATAATCATGTGAGCACTCCAAACAAGTGAAGCCCCAGAACGTTCTCTAACTGGGTTTTGTAGTAATACCCCTGGGCAAATGCGCATGTTGGACGAACAAAAATGGAAGGGACAAGATAATTACCGAAGACTTGGCTATAGGCCTTGGTACTACAAAGACGGCGAATTGACTTCAGATGCCGATGGATGGAATGTCAAGAAGGGAGGGTTCTGGAAAGGAAATGACCAGTTGAGCTTCTTTGCTGTTGATGAAGCTGGACATTTGTCTTCTTATCATCAGCCTGAAGCGATCGGCGCAATTGTCCGAGCCTGGCTGCGCAATGACTGACATCTCACCGGCTGAGCTATATCTTTGTATTTAAGAAAGCTATGACAGTAGTCTAGAACATCTACAGTCTCTAAAGTCTAGCCTGCTTCGTCGACAGCGCTCGCCCTTCCCGATCCGCACTCAAAGCATCCTCAACAATCATATGCGCCGCCTTCTCAGCAATAGCATAAACCGTCGCTTGGATATGCGCACTAATCTGCAACGGCATGACACTCGCATCGACGACTCTCAGGCCGTGAACGCCGTAGACGCGAAGACGTTCATCAACGACACCACCTTCGATGCCGGCCCGGCCGCCCATGGCGCAGGTTCCGATGGGGTGCCAGTCGGTGATGGTATTCTCAGATATCCATTCACCGAGACGTTGGTTGTCTTTGATGACGGCAGCAGAAGGGGATGCTGAGGAGCGGATTATGTTTGATAGAGGAGCTGTGTGTACGATCTTGTCGACGAACTGGAGACATTGCTTCATCACCTCCATGTCGAGCTTTCCATGGGGTCCTTCGTAGTACTTCGGATCAATGTCAGGAGATTGCTCCGCTGTGGCATGCTCACTTGGACGAATGTGAATAGATCCAACACTAAAAGGATACTGCAAGATCTGCAGCATAGTACCGTACTTCTTCCCCTCTTCACCCTTGAAGTTAGGGTTCCAGTTCCCAAGGTCAAAGATATACTCAATTTGACCCAACTTAGACTTGCCATCCAGGCGCTCTCGAAGAATATCCTGCTTGTCTGAGTCAAACACGGATACCTTGTCTGCATCTTCATACAGCGCCGCAAGAGTATTCTCTGGTACGAAATGAGCGAAAGGCACATAGCAAAGCGAAACAGGCAGAACGGTCAAAGGACCATCTGCCTTTGACTTGTACTCTTCCCGCGCAGCAGTAGCAAGCTTCTCATCGGTGAACAGATCATCACGATTAGCGAGCGATGGATCAACCTCAAAGATCGTCGCAAGCACTATAGCGATTAGCAACGACGATCCCCAGTAAAACATGCTCACTCACTAATATGCTCCTGCAGATTCTCCCCCACCCTCGGACTATCAACCTTGACCCTCACGCCCGCCCTCTCCAGAACCTCAGGATTACCAATCCCCGAAAGCTCCAGGATCTGCGGCGACTTGACACTCCCCGCGGAAAGAATAATCTCCCGCCTTGCCGAAACATCGTACTCAACATCTTGATAGGTAAACCGGACACCAGTGGCTACATGGTTCTCGCTAAGGATAATCTCGTTCACCGTGGCGTTGGTAAGGATGTGCAAATTCCGCGATCCAGTGGCGTAATCGATCGAATAGGATCGTCGCGCGACGCTCGGCTCAACGGCGTTGACGCATGTCCACACGCCTACGTTTGAGCCCCCGACGTGCGATGGGTTAGTCTGCACACCAAGCGCATTAAGCGTCTTGTGCCATAGTGCGTGGGATGGTGAGTAGGAAGTTGGGTAGGATATGTGAATGGGGCCCGAGTCACCAAAGGTCTCCGCGTCGTGGGAAATCTCATACTGAGCCTGGAGCTTCTGACTAGGCGGATGAAACGTCTCGGATCGTTTGAAGAAAGGTCTAGGTAATTAGTAAAAGTCGTATCGAATAACAAGCATAACTCACAGGAGAGAATCCCAGCCCCAACCTTGATTCCCTAAGGCTTCCCAGGCGTCATAATCATCCTTGCTAGCGCGATTCCACGCCATGAAATTCAGGGCGCTTGTGCCACCCACGCACTTCCCTCTCGGCCACGGAAGTTTTCTGCCCCCGAGCCCTCGCTGCGGCACCGTCTCCAAGCGCCAATCGTACGAACCTCCTAAATTCCTGCCATAGTGGCCCGGGACGTCAATATCAGGATCGTTCTTAACAAGACCGCCTGCTTCGATAACGCCGACGGTGTAGGAAGCATCTGCTTCAGCTAGACGCGCCGCCACCGCTAGTCCAGCTGTGCCGCCGCCAATGACGATAAAGTCAAAGACAAGCTGGGTAAAGTCGTCAACAGTGCGAAGAGAGGGATTGAGGACCATGTTTGATATGATTTGGTGGTTATCTTTAGTTAGTGCGGGATTGTTTGGGTGAGACACTTATAACGCCTCTTGAAAGCTGGAGGATTGCTGAAGAGTTTCGGGAAAAAGGCCGCGAAGACTGAAGCGGTGGGATGCGATAGACCCGCTGGTAAACGGGCCAATGAGTAGTGAACGCGCTACGTGCTTGGGACATTGGGGGTAAAGAGATAACAGCGCCAAGGGAATTCTGAAAGCGAGATCCGACGTAACCGAAGATCCTGGCTGTTTCTACTTTATTGCACAAGGTTAATGAGGCGTTATCTGCAGTTACGAGTTCCCCGATGAAAATTCCAGTGGTTGTTAGCTGCTGCAGGTAATTGGTTAAATTAGTTTAAGCAACACCAGGATCCCAAGCCACCAGCCATCATAAGCTACATGGGCAAAAATTACACGACGGATTAATTACATTACAAAGGGTCTTGCGAATATTAGCTGCGAAATACTAACCCAAACAATCACGCAATCCGACGTCTCACAAACTCAAAATGCTCAGTATCCATCAATATCCAACTGCCGACGGAAAATCCCATCAAGTTACCCGCAAAGTCCCTTCTAGATCTCGACTAGCAAACGGGGCAGATTAACTTAGCTCGACACCATCGTATGACCCAAGAATCCTAAGCTTTTGCCCAGCCGGGATCCCCCCCACGGCCCGCGCAGGGGTCGGATGCGGGCCGGGCGACCGCATCCTAGAGGATGAGAACTGTAATTGGATCTGCTAAGACAGAGTTTCGATGGTGTGGCTTTGCTACGCCGTTGGGGGAGACCGAGTGAGTTTCGGGTTAGATGTGCCTTTTCGGAAGTGGTTTCCTTTGCAATATTGGCGTTTTGAGTATTAGGTGCAAGCTTACTTCCGGCGGGCTTGTACTCTCTTTTTCACATCTGCCGCGTCTAGCTGAAGGAAACGGCAAAGGGGAACCAACAGAGCTACACAACGGGGAATTGTTTTATGAGGCTTTTGAGGCTGTTGTTGGATCTGCCACAAAGACTTACATGCCAAGATCAAGATCGTCACTGTCAATCGACACGTTTTCCGATTAACTCTGCCTATCACTTCCGATGACTTGCTTTCAACCTTGCTTTTTGACGTGCCGATCTAAGCGCAGCTCTGCCAACACCATTCTTATCCCACATTACGAAAAAAAAAGAAAAAAATGCAGGGGAAGCTAACTAGCCATGCGGCCTGCACTGAACCCCTGTTGTTATTGTCAAGCTGAAGATATTCCTGAAATTTGGTACACGGTCACACCTCATGCCATGCCATGTCCATGTCAGCGATAAAGTTTACCGTTTGACAGGTTCTGGTCTCAGGGGTACAGGAATTTGAAAGTAACATTTAGGCTCATCCTTCCAGAACAACCAACGCTCTGTGTGGTATCCGTCATTCATTCATTCATTCTTTGGCTATGGATTTTCTTCAGAAGCTGTTGGTTGAGTCTTGGATTCTCTGGGCGTTGGGGCTCTTTGTCGTTGTGTGTCGACTGTAAGCCATCCTCTTCATACGTGGCTTTTTGGCGTTTGCTTACTTCCCTTCCAGGATATCTCGACGTATGAAACTTAGAAAATGGAGTCGTCTTGCTATTGAAGATTACCTCATGGTCTTTGCCCTTGTACATCTCCCAACTCCCCAACTTCTCGACGTCTTTACTAACATTTGTAGATCAACTTTACGGGAGTCGTCGTATCGATCAACGAAGTCGCCAAAAATGGAAGCAACTACATGCCCCCAGACGTCGCCGCAAAACTCACCCCCGAAGGAAAGAAACAAGCCATCATCGGGAGTAAAATGACATTCGTCCTCGAGATATTCGCACTTACATGTACATGGACGATCAAGGCGTGTTTATTATTCCTCTACGCTCGATTGACGCAGGGCACGTCGATAAGGCAGAAATGGGCGGTGCGATTCGTCTCTGCGTTTTGCGCGATCACATATATCGTTGTTACGTTCATGTTTGTGTTTTACTGGTGTTCACCTGTTCCGGAATATTGGGCTGTTCCTGTGAATCCCAAGAAGAGTGAGTGAGACATTTCAGGATCAGGGTTGGGGATTTGCTAACTGGTGCAGTGCAATGTGCGACGTATTACAACCATATGATCTTTGCAACGGCTTGCAATATCGCCAGCGACATCATGTTGATCTTACTGCCAATTCCGATCGTCATCAACATCAGCCTCCCGAAAAAGCGAAAGATTGGATTGGTCTGTGTTTTTTGCTTGGGTCTCTTCAATGTGAGTCTTTCCTGTACCCCTCCTTAACATGCGCTAATTATGCAGATCCTCGCCGCCGTGCTCAATCGCTACTACAACTTTAGCAATCCCAATTCCTACGTCTTCCTCTACTGGTACGTCGCAGAAGGCGGCGTGGCACTCTGGGTCGGAAACCTCCCCCTCTGCTGGCCCGTTCTACGTCTTGCAATCGGTTCCAAGGGCGACTCTACAGACCCATCATACCCTAACCCGTCATACCGCAATGGTTCATACCCCGAGGGCTCAGCACGTCGAAGAACACAAGGCCGTCATCCGCTGTCGAGCAAACCTTCAATCTGGGCAAAGTTGGAGGATGAGGATGGCGTGCGCACTGACGTTTCGCCAGATCAGGGGAGCCAGATTGAGCTGGTGGACCAGCACGGGCACGGGCAAGATCTGCTGCAGCAGCCATATCGCGCTGAAGCGAAGATTAGCGGTGGGACGACGCAGCAGCATGAGAGGAACCGTAGTGGACAGATTACAGTGGTTACGAGCGTTGAAGTTAGTACAAAGCAGACGTAAACACCATCATTCATCATGTGCATTACTTAGACTAGCCTAGAATTTTACAATTCCTTGTGTTATGAACGTGTTATTCCCTCACCCCAAGTCAATCAAACCGGCACATGTTTAGTGCCCGTAATAAAGATTCAAACCCCCCCTTCCCTCCCGCTCCGCGGCGTAGCAATCGCGGTTCCGCTCCAACCGATCCTTACCTCTCCCCTAAGCCCCATTTCTTCTAGCGCATTGGGGGTGGTTTCATTACTAAAGACACTGCATGGATTAGCGCACCTAGACCTTAAACCCTGGTATCAGCTTCAAGCCACGGCAGAGTCCCAGTACCATGAATCAGTCAAGCATGCATGCATGAGCTTTTTACCATTAATGAGAGGTCGGTAACATTCCGTTCTCCCACTTTACCAGAATCGTTTACTCGAACCGAAGGGTCGGACGTTACAAGGGTGCGTTATCTGCAGAACAAAAACAAACTCTGCTTGCATTCTTTTCACTTCCTCCAAACGCAACCTCTATACCGCGTGCCGTGCATGCATTTCCTTTTTCTCCCCTCTCCTGTTTAATTTCCACCCACCTCATAATGTCTCTCCCAACGCACACGGCCGAAGCCACAAATGAGAAGTCGGCGACCGTGAGCTCATCACCTGCAGGTGATTTGAGTTCCAACGCGTCTAATCCCCCAAGCCTCTCGCTCTCATCGTTCCAGAAGCTGAATAATCGCATTGAGGGCCTTGCTGGGCTTGAGGCGCGAGGCATCGAGCGTGTTCTTCCCGAAGAACGTCAGGAGCCGTCGAGTGCTGCTGACCTTCAGGTTGCGGTGCTATGGTTCAGTGCCAACTTGTCGCTGAACAATTTGGCGACTGGTTTGTTTGGACCCATGGTGTTTGGCTTGGGATTCTTGGATAGTGCACTGTTGGCTGTCTTTGGAACAATTCTGGGTGCCTGTTCGACGGCTTATATGGCGACATGGGGACCGCAGAGTGGTAATCGGACAATGGTGAGTGTGACCGTGCCATCGTTGACTGCATGGACTGACATGTGATGTACCAGGTCGTCCTGCGATACTTTATGGGTTATTGGCCATCCAAGCTCCCGACATTCCTCAACATCGTTCTCATGGTCGGATATGCTACCATTGACTGCATCATTGGTGGCCAGGTCTTGTCTGCCGTCAGCGGCGGTAACATGACCATCTTGGTAGGCGTCGTCGTCGTCGCCATCGTCTCATGGATCGTTGCAGTCTTCGGTATGAGAATCTTCCATACATACGAACGGTACGTATCCCTTTCACCAATCACTCACCCATGTACTGATTTGCATGATACAGATACGCTTGGATCGCTCAGGTCGTCGTATTGGCTGTTCTCATTGGCGTCGCTGGTCCCTCCTTCAACGCTGCCGCCAAACCTACCATCTCTGGCTCTGCACTCGCTGCCAGTCGCCTATCATTCTTCTCCCTCTGCTTTTATGTTCCCAACTCATGGGCTGCTGCTGCTTCGGACTTTTATGTCTATTACCCAGAGCGTACATCCCATCTCAAGGTCTTTTTGCTCACTGTCACTGGATTGACGGTGTCCTTCACCCTTGTATACCTCATTGCTATTGGTCTGGCTACTGGTATTGTCGACAACAAAGCTTGGTCTGATGCCAATGCCATTAGTACTGGTGCTCTTATCGTTGAAGCTTACGATCCTCTCCATGGATTCGGACGCTTCTGCTCTGTTATCATTGCGCTCGGTGTCATTGCTAACAGTACTCCGTCTTTGTACTCTGCCTCCCTGGGATGTCAAGTTCTTGGTCGTTACACTAAGGCTGTTCCACGATGGGTTTGGTCTACCGTCATGTCAGCCATCACCCTGGTCCTCGCCATGGCTGGTCGTGAAAGTCTTTTTGTCGTCTTCCAGAACTTTGTCAGCCTTATGGGCTACTGGGTCATGCTCATGATCTGCATCGTCATGGAAGAGCATTTGTTCTTCCGTGGCCGTCAGGGTTTCGATTGGACTGCGTGGGAGGACAAGAACTATCTGCCCGTTGGTCTTGCTGCTTTGGCATCTTTCATCATCGGTTGGGTTGGAGCCATTCTGGGAATGTCTCAGGTTTGGTACATTGGTCCTATCTCTAAGGCAGCTTCTAATGCCGATTTGGGAATGTGGTTGGGCTGCGGATTTGCCATTATCGTCTTCCCTGTTCTGAGATACTTTGAGCTCAAGATCTACCAGCGATAATTTTAAGTAGCCATGAAGCTGTCCAAGGTTCAGTTGTAACTGGGTTACCCAAAATTATATACATAGAGCAATATGAACTTAATAAGCTGTGCCTAAAATCCAGCGTCAGCTGGAACATAGCATAGTCATTTCTTTAACCTTTTCTCCCTGCACATCGTATACCAATGACTCTTCATGAGGGATTCCTCTTAAGCCTTATTTAATAAGCTCCTTATGGGAAGGATCCTGTCATTCTAGATAGTCGAGCAATCAACAGTCTCATTTTCCTGTGAAATATATCTCAATAACTAGCCCAAGGTCGCCTCGAGTAGCTTTGCGTCTTGATAGGCTAGTTACAAACACGCCTTCTCTTCCGCCATCTCTACGAGTCCGATGTAGCTCCAGGCTTGGCTTGTCCATTGGTAGCTTTGGCTGTCGTAGAGTAAGTGAAACATCACCTCTAAGTGTCATGTAACATCGCTCAATCAACCAAATTCTTCATTCGCTTCCATGGGATCCCTATGATGTGGCAGACATTAGCTGTTTAATATAGACTGACCAGGTGCAAAATAAAAAAAACGCAGGCTCCAAAAAGAGTTCGTTCACATTTCCGTGGAAATAAAAATAAAAGTTATGTACGATAAGTAGTAGTTGAGAGGTCACGGCTGTAGTATTTTTTCTAAATAAACCAAAATACGATTAATCCTCATCCCTCCTCACTCTTATCAGACCTTTGAAGACACCCAAAAACAACCTCATGAAGATAAAGTATATCACCAAAGTGATAAAAAGAAAGAAACACTATTGTAAAAGCTCTGCACCAGACCAATCGTCAAGCGCTCACTTAGAGCAAGGCTTGCCATCCGTGTTGCCGCAATCGTTGGTATCAGTGCACTTGGAACCACAACCATAGTCGATGAAGTCAGAGGGAGTAGTCTGTTCCCAGTTATCCATGCACTGAGTCTCATCACCATGACCCCAGTTACATCGCTGACGGCGGTATCCCTTCTGTCTCATGACCTGCTGCTGGGTCCAGACAGTATGGCAGCCTTGATCATCCCAAGTACAAGCAGTAAGATCCTGAGCCTGAACACACTTGGATTCGGAAGTTGTA
This sequence comes from Fusarium beomiforme, assembly GCA_002980475.2. Classification (NCBI taxonomy): domain Eukaryota; kingdom Fungi; phylum Ascomycota; class Sordariomycetes; order Hypocreales; family Nectriaceae; genus Fusarium; species Fusarium beomiforme. The sequence goes on along the minus strand of PVQB02000660.1, from coordinate 38,952 downwards.
GTTTCGAAGCTAAGACCGAGGCTGAAACCCTCGAGTTCAGCTCCAACACTGGCACTGACGCTCTCGGATCTTTCCTGGCAGACTTCCTTTCCGACGAGCTTGGTGGCAGTACAAACTTGGGTGCCGGTGCAGTAAACGTCGCCAGATGCTTTCTGCCAGGGTGTATGCTCGACGGAGGTCTCGAGGACGTAGTAGTCATACCAGCACTTGCGAACTTTGGGGAATTTGTAGGGATGGGTGACTCTGTCGGAAGTCACGTAGGTTCCCTCACCGTCGGTGTAGGGGCCTTCGTAGGTGCGAGAGGTATCATCGCAAACTGGGAAACCATCGCGCTTGGCGAGGTCTTGTCCAGGGGCGGTTGGGCCAGCCTGGGCAGCGGCTAGGAAGAGTGAGAAGAGAAGACTCTGGGCAAGCATGTTGAGTAGTGTTGAGGGCGAAGTGTCAAAGAATGAATGAATGGTTGAATGAGTGAATGAGCGAATGTGGTTGAGGTCGAGAGTGATGTTAACTTCGAGAAGGCTTCTGGCTTGGTCTTTATAACCATTATTCGGCACATAAAGCCCGTATTAGCATTGCAAGCTACCTTACAGTAATGATCATCCCGTAATATGCCAAGCAACTAGGTATTGCCAATGCTGAGAGGGAATCTCACGATACAAGACATGATGAAACATGATGATGGATCTTCCTTGTGCGCCAAGTCCAGCACTATCCACATTATTAGCCAGGCAAAGATGAGAATTGCTAAGTACGAAATTAGCACAGTAAGAAGAGGCTGAAACCATACTTTGAAGATATGTGGATAATTATGACGATAATCGACCAGAGGCTATCCAGACTCTTGCACTTTACGCCAGGTCAACAGTCGGAGGGAGAATCTTAATTATTCCCGCACGACATAAATAAGGTTATTCTAGCTTCATACTACGCAAACTCATTAGCCCAGTTAACAAAAGCCTTCTCTAGGTTTTTCCGGAAGGCTTCTCCTGAGATCACGGCCCCGTACTTGGCAGCTTACCTCGGGCTCCACTCGTTTGATTGCAGATAAGCGGCGACCAAAACTGCCAAGCCCAGATCTGCCGATTTATTCAAGCAAGAATTACTATTGGTTAGAAAGCCTTGCCTTACCGGTAGTCGGCAGTCAGCTGCCATGGCGTTGGGGGCAGTTGTAAGCCAACTTGCGGATCGTCGCCATCACAACTCCCTGGTGCTTAATTTGGGAGGAGGAGAAACTGAAGGATGGCTGGAACAAGTAACGGTCCTTGATAATGGCGGTACTTTGGGGATCGATGGGGGGGCATTGACGAGTCAAAGCGGAAGGGACTAATGGGCTCAGAACTGGAGGAGCACTTCTTTGGGCGCGTTATAGTATCAAAATGCGATCTATAACTATGGCTCAGCCAGTGATGGTTCTCTAGAGAATTCAAGACATGATGTAGGGAGGAGTAGAGGCGTCAGAGGCTCCTGTTGATAGACTGTGGCATTCCAACGCGACACGGCTCTTGCAGTGCCTGCTGAGAGCAAAATTGTTTAACTTTGTCGCACTCAAGGTGGGTCGTATGTGCAAAATTATCTGTTTATTTTGTAGTTATATTGTCAGTATGGGGTTGATTAACCAAAAAACAACGTTTTCTGGTAAGTGTTTCGAGCATATGCCGAGGGAGTGCGAAATACAGAGTGGACTCAACTTTTAACTTGTTTAAGGTCGGCTGTATGTTAAGTGAAGATGCCAGGAGGGAGCCGCGTATGGGACTCAGGTTCCCTCATGCCAGACTCAGTTCGGCTGTCTTTCTGGTTGGCTCCCTCATCTTGATCGTATTTACTCGAACCTTGTTCGGCTAGACATGGAGCATCGCCTCGTTAAGTATCACGTTGTCCTGATCTGATTTCAGGAAGCAAATCACCCAATTTTTAATGCTGAGAAGAAAAGGTTAGAAACACATATGATATATCCTACTCTGATTGACTGGTTGTCCTATATAGGGTGTCATATAGCTGCTAAAGACTCAACTTCAGAAACGTTTTCATTTCAGTATCCTTTGACTCCAACCCTGAATAGTGAACTGTCACTCTCGATCTGTTTTCGAAGAGGTCCCGTCTTGAGTTCATTGACATCCCACTTGGCCCAAACGAACCGACCATGGAGAAACTCAGCCTCTTCAGACGCTGCCCAAACAGCAAAATCACCTGGAAGTTTAACTGGGAGAATTTCAGTATATCGTAACAGGGTTTTAAACAAGATAAACATACTATCGTCCCACTGGAAGCTGTTCTCATCGGTGAAACGTTCAAAAGCCTCAGTGTAGTGAAGACCTGGTTCGAAAGTGATGACTTGCATCTCGCTGGACGGCACAGTCAAACCGATGTGTTGCATCATCATTGTCCCAGTAGTCTTGGTAAGCGAGTACAAGGGAATCGGGATAGAGATCTGAGTCATGTGTATGGCAATGGTGCCTATGTAGAGAAGAGCCTGATACAGTAAGCTTTTGTGTCGGGATATGGATCATAAACTCACCAGCTTCCGAGAAGAGTCGACTTCGCGCTGCTTGTGAAACAGACTGGTCCATAGATATGGAGCCTTGACGTTTATGGCAAGGCCATCATTGAAGGTATCATAGCCAAGTCCAAGAATGGTATTAGGCAGCCAATTCTTTGCTGCACTTAAGACAAGAACATCCACAAAGACACCATCATCTGAGAATTTCTTCCAAAGCTCGCGGGTGAGATTCTCATCCGCAAAGTCATTAACAATCGGGACGACTTCAACTTTGGGGTATTTTGACTTGATTTTCTCAGCAGACGTATTCAAGACATCCTGACGGCGGCCAGTGATGATGATACGAGCAGCAGATGCCGCAGCGAAGGACTCCGCGATACTGAAGCCAATTCCTGTAGAGGCCCCAGCAACGAGAACAGTACGACCGGCTTGAGAGAGCTCTGGGCGAGTGGGCGAAATGGCTTCATATGATTCGCGATGAATTTTAGAAATGAGATTGCTGCCGTTGGTGGGCGCGTCGACGTGCTCCCAAGGGTTATCTTGAGGAGCATTAGGAACATCGGCTGCGGGAGGCATGTTCGAGTAGTGTTCAAGGGAAGTAACAATTGGTAGTAAGTATAACTGAAGATACCTATGGACACGACTTTGGGAAGGCCGCAAGAGCCTTTATATATTTCTACATTGCTGCTTGCTTTATGTCTGGCCCTGGTGTAAGCAGACTCAACAAGAGACGTTTTGCGGACGAAGCTTTGAAACCCGCCAAAAACCCGAGCCACCCACCGAGGACTACAGCGGTGATGGACCCCTACAGTTCGCTTTGGCGCTTAGCGATAAGCTTATCGCGGCGGGTTTTCCGCACAAAACCCGCAAACAACCCGCGATACTGCTGACAAAAGTCGCTAACTATAACCCGATCTCCAACGAGACAACACCAAAAACCCGCATCTTTCCCGCATCAACGATATCAATCACCATGGGCTCCGCGACAAAGCTCAAGGCATGCTACGCATGCACAAGCGGAAAGCGGAAATGTGACAAAGCACAGCCTATTTGTGGACGCTGTAACGATCGAGATGTTGAGTGTCGTTATCCGCCTACCAAGCGGAAGAGGCTTCACTCATCGGGAACGGGAGCGGAAAATGGCGAGCTCAGTGCTGGACCACCAAGCCTGGCGCAGTTGCCATTCCCAACAGCAGACAACGCCTTGATAGATCTGAACGAATGGGCGGGAAGCTTGGGAAACTGGGGCGCTCTGCCTACAGGTGAAATACAAGATAACTCGCCAGCAAACACAAGCAGCTCTGCGACTGTCGCGAACCAGCGCGATTCGACGGAGTTCTTCCTCAGGCCGGACGCCTGGGAGATCCGTCACATACCTTTCACAACGCCAGCTTTCTCAAACGCGGTTTGCATGAACTACGTCCGTGGTATTCGCGAGTTCTTCACTGATTGGGTTACCAACTCGCACAGTTCGTTCATACATAACCAGCTCTATGCTGATGCTGGTCTGCCTCCAGCGATGCAAGATGCGTTCACCTGCGTCATTCTGCATAACTCCAAAACATCGGCAAATGAGACGATAATTGATGAAATACTCGAGTCCAAAGCATCAGCGCTCCTGAAGACGTATTGTCAAGACAACCCATCAGCTAATACCCGACCGTCACTTGACATTCGAGAGCATCTCTCCCGCACGCAGGCCTTGTTTGTCCATCTTGTATTGGCGCTCTTCTCACCTTCGATCGGAGCACGAGCCAAAGCTGAGCCACAGATGCAAACTCTTCTCTCCTGGACTCGTCAACTCTGGGAAACAGCTCTTCAAGATCCGGAAATTGGCCGTTCTGCCGACGGCAGCGAGAGTGCACCGTCGATGGCCACTGCCAACGCCATTGTGATGGACTCTATCTTCGATGGTGATCCTATCCCCCGAAAATGGAGGTCTTGGGTCTTATCAGAGAGCATACGCCGCATCTGGCTCATGGCAACATCAACCATTGGCGTTTATCTTACATTACGACAGAATTGGGCCGAATGCCACGGCGGCATTTACTTCACAGCGCGTAGAGACCTCTGGGATGCCAAGTCAGCTTTCACATGGGCAGAGGCATGCCGAAAAGTAGATCCGCTGTTCATTTGTAGCTTAGAATGTGAGAACCTCTTCTTGAGCGCGAAGGCTTCAGAGGTTGATTCAATGTTGATCAATATGTTTACGATTATGTGGGGAGTAGAAAGGGTAGAGAATTGGGTTGCGAGAACTATTGGACCTGGAGACAGTGTCAAGGTTTGGAGAGGAACCGATCTGCCTCTGGAGAAGGGAAGGATTGCACCAATGTAACAATGAGAAGCTGTCCTACTCATATAATGGCCAATATTACTTGCTCCGTGAAGAGACATCCACCGTCACATCCAAAATCTTCCGCTTCGGATTCGGTGACTCGTACGACTCGTCAAAGATACTCCGAAGAAACCCAAACGCCCTAGATTTTCCATTCTCAATCTCAGAAACATGACTTCCCACTGTATTCCTCTCAAACGTGATCTCCGCACCTAGTCCACAGAGCCTATCGACCGTCACATCCGTCAACTCAACCGGACAGAACTGATCCTGCACGGCTTTATATATAAACATCGGTATTGCGGGTACACCTTTAAAGCCCAGTTTGGCTTGCTTGTCATATAGTATCTTCAGGTTTGGTGCCCGTAGATCATCACTGCCGCCCTTGAAGAAAGTGTAAATATCTTTCCCAGAATATTTGGCGACAGTTTGCGTGAGCTCGGTGTTCAGAACTGACATGAACTCTTCCTTGTTCTCTGGGACGAGGCGACTCTCCAAGTAAGTCCTCTCATCGGGGTATTGCGCAGTAATCCCCAGTAGAAAGGCAATGAGAGTACCGGCGATTGGACTCTTATTGATCTTATCAAAGTCGGCAGAGATATCATCTACAAGACCGCCGATAACAACAGCCGACATATCGAGATTTGGTGCGTAGCCTGGCTGTAACTCTGCTGCAGCAAATGTCGCAATCGAGCCACCGCTGTATCCCCATATCGCAGTATTGAACCCTGAACTTTCTTTCAGCCCGAAGAGATTTTGAACAGCGCGCAAAGCGTCGAGAGTCGCATGGCCTGCTTGTACACTTGCACCAAAGGCAGCAGTCGGTCCCAGGTGATCTGGAGTGTTGATGATCCAGCCAAACGAGAGCATTTCAGAAATCAGAAAAGTGCTCGCTTTGATGCCCAGATTCGGTTCGCTTTTTGCCATCACACCGGATAGAGCGAAGGATGGGCTGGAGTCGACATTGCATGTGTTGTATGCGAATTGATACGAGAGTATTGCTGCTTTGCCCGATGGCGAGCGGTAGAGTGAAGTCGGGATGAAAAGTGTAGTGACGGCCCAGGATGGTTGACCGCGCGAGTCCGTGGAGCGATACAGGATATGGTACGTCGCTGCTGAACCCTCGACGATAGAGGTGAGAATTGATGCCGAGCGAATGCGGAGAACATCGCCAGGTTGCTTGGACTCCCAGTTTGCTGGTGCGGAGTACCAAGGGTCCTGGCTCGGAGCCACCGGACTTTGAACGGGTGTCTTTTCTGTGATGATACTGCTGTCGGAGGCTTCTACCACTGTGGTTAGATGAAGGAGCCATTCTAGGAGCGCCATCTTGAGAATAGTCCGTTGTGAAGAAATAAATGAATGTCAGCGTGAGATATCGTCAGGTCACTGTGCCTCATGCTGACATGTTGCATTCAGTAAGGATCGTCGCGAGGTAAGATGAATGACAAGCTCCTAAACATAACGAATCAAACTGCTCAGTGAATAGGGTGGAAAGAATTTAGTTCAACAGCTGTCAAGACGAACAGATGTCTAGCATTTGGTACAAAAAAAAGGCATAAATATAAAAAAAAGCTGTCTATCTGGTCCATCAGACTCGCACAAGTCTAAGAAGTTGGGTTGAATTCCCCACCTAACCTAACCGAGCCTTCTTACCATTCGGCAGATCCTTATACGGAACCTGTTTACTAAGATCTTTTGCCTTTCCATCGTCAGCCCAGTCGAAGTTATCCATGTACCTGATCAATCATGAGCATTGGTATCAAAACGTGATCACAAAGCAGAAAGAACGTACGACATCATAGCAAAAATGGCATATGCCTCAGCCGTAAACGTTGATTTGCTCGGCCCAGTATTGCCGGCATTTGGTCCGGCATGAGATCGAGCGAGGTATGAAACCCACAAATAATCATCTTGATTTCATATTCAGTAACCGCTGTGGCTTAGACTGGGAAACGCTTACAGGTAAGAACATCCTTTTTGTTTGGTGTTGAAGCGTCTGTTGTGTATTTGTTTGTAGCAGGATCCAGATAGATGATATCTCCATCTTTGCCAACCGCCTTTTGATCAGGAACTATCCAATTAATTAGCAACCTATACAAATTCATTGATTCACTCAGTAGCTCACCATTACGATCCGTCAGTAGTCCTCTGCCAGCACCCCCAAACCAGTGCGCAAGCTCATGCACCATAACGCGCGAGAGGCTCGTATATCCAAACGAATTAAGCTTATCACCTACTTTGACGGTATCTTTTCCATCAACAGCTGATTGAGTTCTAGTCACATCGTCCTCGAAACTTCGAGGACAGAAAATGATAAAATCAAACCTAGTCATGGTGACAGCATATCTCCCTGGAACGTCGCAGAGACCAAGGGGAATTTTCTGTTGTCTGGCTATGTAGCGGTTGTTGTAGACCCAAGCACCGGCATTATCCTTTATGTCATTCGCTCTGGATTCACGCAGGAGGCGATGACCTGGGTCGTTTGGGTCGGTGTCATCTCTACCAACCCACTTGAACTTATCTGGATCACAGATGATCATGGGTTTAAGCCCGCCGTAACCGTTTTCCGGGACCATGATTCCTTGATGCAGTGTTTTTTCCATGCGATCAAAGACGTCTAAAAGAGAATGTCAGCGATAAGCTCCATAATCAGGTATAGACTTACACATAACGTTGGAATAATGTTCCTCGTTAGGATTATGGCCACCTTTGTCAGGGACAAAGCCAAATGTGTTGGTCACGGCACGAGCAATGCGGTCCCAGTTGCTGACTTTGCTGGCGTCTTGTTTTGAAAACTGGGGACGCCCGTCGAGTAAAGTCTCAAGATCTTCTTGGCTCTTTACTACCATGAGCTCAGCATCGTTGTAGGCCTTGTTGAGAATGTCTCGATGGAGAGCACAAGAATCGTCTACGTCCCAGAGATCCAGATTGGCAGCTAAGCCGAGCCCTGCGAATAATGGAAGGAGATCAAGGAACTTCATAGCAAAGATTGTTTTAGGGATGATAATGAAAAAGAAGAGTGGTGGGAACACAAAATGAATGTGGATTTGGATGATGACTTCTCAGGGCTCTTAAACAGGGGAATCAGACAAATGTTATGTTTAACATCTATTTATTAAGTTCTGTTACAGCGCCATGTTATATCGCAATGGCTTGACAGGCACCAGAATAGACTACACCCATTCGTTCAGCAAGTACTTTGGGCGTTCCAATGTTGTCAGCGGTGGCGGAGTTCCTCCAACCTCGTATTTTCTCATGAGTCAGTATCTGGACATTAGCAGAATACAGCATAGCCGAGGCATTTTCTTCTCACATCCTGGATATTTCTTTGAGGAGGTCCTAAGGTGTTGGTTGACTTTGTTTACCGCTGTTGAAAATGCTAAGAGTCTTATCACAATCTGACTGTACTGCCGAATGAGGCAGGTAGCCTGGCCAGAGTAGAAATAGATCATAGGTGAAGAGCCAATAAAAAGTCAGAGAACCTTATATAATCTTAATTATAGCCAAATACGGAAATACGACTCTGGCTTACCAATGCTCAGACTATTCTCATGGTCTTGTTGGATCGCTTACGCACTTATACTGCACAGGGTCTCCAAAGCCTCGTCTATTGCAGGGATAGTTAGGAACGAAACGCTAAGCATGAACCTCGACTGCAGTCCGGTCAGACTGGATTAAAGCATGGTTCATTAAGAAGTCTTACTGGTGGAATTTCATGTCGCTTCGGAGAGGCAACTGCCGTCAGCCTTAGGAGATTAGTAGTACATAATCTCTTAAATCCTTCAACCGGGCACTGCTCGGCTGTGCTAAGGAACATGCTTATGTTTCTTAGAATATGCTCTAGACCATTGTTTGGGATACCTTTATCATGCGCCAACTGTGATTCTCTGGTAAAATATCGAAAGTTGTCTTGCGGCTAAGTGTCAATGCTCTACACGTATTAATAGTCTATGCTGCTGGAAGTTAACACTTCGGTCAATCTAATTCTACACTTCAATTGAAGCTTTTAGCCATTCGTTGTCCATTTTCCTCTTCTTTCTTCCTTACAGTTTTCTCATCCCTTTCCGAACTGCAATCATGCCTTCGCCCTGGAAACTCGGCTTCCTTATAGCTCCATTGGTCCCATTGACACTTGCGAATAGCGGCATCGAGCCACGGCAGAATTCTCCTCCTGGACCAATAGCTAACAAAGATTGGGCTGCATACCCTGATGCTGTAGCAGATTACAAGGTCAACCCCGATGCAGCGTTCAGGAATATCGTTCCCAGACAGGAGAATGAGATTCCAGAGACGACTGTGTTGGGCCCTGACGACGCGGTTCCACCTCCTGCTCGAGATATCCCAACTGGCCCTCAAGTCTCTGAAGGCCCGACTACTGTACTGGAAATTGAGGATGTCAGAGAGACAAGTGCAGTACTTGATGACGATAGACCTCCCAAGCCCAGTGACTCCGACAGTCCCAATCAACAAGAGCCAAAAGAAACCAGTGCGCCAGCGAATAACAATAACGACGATAATCAACAGCCATCCACCGCCGTTGTTCCACTTCCTGAAGAACCACAAGAGACTACTATAGTTCCTGAAGATGGCGGTTCTCAAGCCCCTACAACTTCCATCATTCCGAAGCCACAGGAGCCAGAACAAACCAGCCAGCCAGATGCTCAAGACCCAGCCACGGCAACTGCATCCAACCCTAAAGGCCCTGCGTCAGAATCTCCAAGCCCAGAGAAGCCAGCTGATCCTGCAACTCAAACTCCAGCTAAAGAAGATCCTGAAGAGCCGATTCCAGAAACACAAAAGCCTCAAGAGCCAGACACGTCAGCTCCACAGGCAACGGATCCGCAGCCACCTACTCCGACTGTTGTAGAGCCAGAAACGCCCGAAACCTCAGCTGTGGAATCTCACGGTGTTAATAACTCTCAACTTCCTGGACCTCCTACTACAGTGCAGCGTCCTGACAATCCAATTCCGACAATTGTCCCTGACGATAAAAAACCTGACGACGAGAATAAAGACAATAAAGACAACGATAACAAGGACAACGATAATAAGAACGATAATAAGGATAACAACGACAAGGAAAAAGACAATAAAGAACAAGATAATAAGGATCAGGATAACAGAGATAAGGACAACAATGACAAGGATAACAAAGACAACAAGAAACCTGACGATCCTACTGATCCTACTGATCCCATCAACCCCGAAGATCCCAAACCTAAAGACCCCAAAGATCCTGAAGATCCGGATGACGACTGTGAGAAGAAGGAGCCAATTCCCTGCACAAAGACTGTCTCATTCTACTCAGAAAGTGAAACTTATACAAGGTAAGTTTCACCACAGAAACTCTGTTGCTAGAGATACCGTTGTCTAATCCGTCTTGTCAGTACTGTCTATGTAACATGCCCGGCAGCCGTCGACTGTCCCGCTCGTGAAGCCCCCACTATCACGACATCTATTTATCCCGAGGTATCCGTTCTCTGGGGTGATCTCGAGATTGATGATGGCGTCTTGCCCGAGAACATTCAAGACCTCGACAACGCGACCAAGCAATACTTCCAGCAGGTGTTCGACGATGAAAACATCTCTATCAATGATGCTCTACACCCAGACGCCAAATGTGAACAGAACGCAGACAAAGATATCTCACGCGACTGCTTCAATCTCATCCTATCTTCGTTCTGCCATGCCGTAGACGTAAAGAAGGGCGCTGCGGTAGCATGGAATTCTACAGACAATCTGGGTTTTCTTCACAAACGCGCTTCACTAGACGCAAGGCGAAGGATGCTACGTGAACGAGCTGAAACTTGCGGTAGTACTTGGTTGTTCGAGTTTGACTGGAGTGGCGCTTCTAACATGGATGACTGCTTCACTTCTTGCGAGGACTCGATGTATGCTTTTAGCGATGAGTGTTTCGACTCTGGTAACACTTTTAAAGAGGGTTCTATCGATGTTGGATGCGGGAGCTATAAGTACAAGGCTGTGCCTGCTCCTACTACGACTGTACAGCCGACGACTGTCTTCACCAATGGCCCGGGCATCGCAACGTCCGATGGAAGCTCCTGTGTTCTCACCGCGCTGAGCACGCAATGCACTACAACATCGGACAAACCAACCTGCACGATCAATCCCTCATGCTCCTCATGGGTGTCTACAAAGCCAACCGACCAACCACCAACACCTCTTGCGTTCAAGCCCGTCGTATGTGAGAAGGAATCTGACTATCCGAAGCATCCCGACATTTCACCAGATTTCCAAGCAGGTCGTGCTGGTGTCTTTTGCGGCTCGGGGATATACGACAACAAGGCTGCCAAGATGGGTCCCGGAAGTAAACCGTACACTGCAGTTCACAAGGGCGGTAAGACGAATTATGTTTATCAGGTTTCGTGGATTGAGGGTTGTAAGACTACAGTTTCGGAACAAGATGTTTCGCAGCCTACTGGTGATAAGGGTCCGCGATGCGCTGAGGTATTCAAGGCTGCATTTAAAGGCTGTGAGTCATTGTTATGTTCTCATATTACAAAGTGCTGTTGTGCTAACCTTTGTCCAGGTAATAACGGTGGCGTTGGAGGGTATATCGACGCCGGATGTCTTCGGTATCATTTCATAGGGGGGAAGTTATAATAAGAGAATAGCATGTAAATGGAGTCGCTTTTGGGAAATAGTTCTGGAGATGTGTTACGCTCAGAGAAATGATATGATAAATGCTTCTGCATGGTTTTGGTATCTGAATCTTCCTGGACAAGACCTCTGTTATTGCGACAGTCCTTTTCATTTCAGACAATCTAGCACACCAAAAATATTACGACATTCTCTGATTATGTTATTTTCCTAGAGTCCTGCTTCCTTAACTGAACTATCGATCAAATAATCGAAGATTGATTCCAGTTCTAGGCATACCTCCGTCCTTGCATATCTTACCCGATGCACTTCAGCCCTGCAATGCAACATTGCGGCACGTAACGACTACTTATGTAGCAAAAGCCCACCATTATGACTTTCCATCGGTACTCTTTCTTGGAATTTCATCTAATTGATGCCAGACTTCGTTATGTCGACTGTTGTAATCATCCCCGGCTCTTTCGCAACCCCATCTATGTATGCAGGCCTGTCGTCAAGCCTTTCTAGCCATGGGATACAGAGCGTGATTATTAGCCTGCCCTCGGTTGGACGGCGGGAAGGCAAACCACCGGCGACATTGACTGACGACGTCAACGAGATTATCTCGGTTGTTGAGAAGCTTCTTGACCAAGACCAAGATATTATCCTGTTGGCTCACTCCTACAGTGGAGTTCCAGCAACTCAATGTCTTGAGACACTTTCGCGAAAAGTTCCAGAAGTTGAGGGTAAGAAGGGAGGCGTCAGTATGATCATTTACATGGCTGCCGTCGCACTACCAGTGGGAGGATCTGTTCTTTCACTGCTGGAAGCTCCCGACTTTCTCAAGATCGAGGAAACATTCCCCTGCACGACCCATTGACAACCACTAACAAACCGACAAGGATGATTACATGACCCTGAAACCTGAGTGTGCACCATTTCTATATTCGGACTTCTCACCTGAGGAGGGATTAAAGCTAGCCAAAGAGCTTCCCCAGCACTCAACAGCGTCGTACAGAGATCAGTTGACTTACCCGGGCTATGAGGATGTTGAGGTGCACTACATCATCTGCGAGGAGGATAAACTCATCCTTACGGCTTATCAGTACGGTATGCTTGAATTTTTGAAAGGAGTGACGAAGGGAGAGGTTGGAGTTCACAAAATCAAGAGCGGTCATGTCCCCAATTTGACTCAGCCTGATAATGTTGCTGCGATAGTCGAAGGTATTGTTGGCATTAAATAAAAGGTTATGGCAGTTCAGGGACCTGACTCAGGGTCTGAATCCAGCCTACAATTCCGTATAAGAGACTACTCAACCCTGAAATCGCATTTTAGACCAGGTTTGTATTTTAGTTTTACCTAAGATATAAATTTTCTAGTTCGTTTTAGTAAAGGTTCTATAACAGCATAAAACTTACCCGAAGTCCTACTTTATAACTATTGCTAACCTTGATATTTTATTAAATTCATATGAAATTATTTACTAAAATTCTTATATTATTTTCCAGTCTTAAGAAAACGTAGTATTGCCTATCTCCTGTCCAAAAATCGAGGTGCAGCTCCTTTGCGGGTCTTCCCAAACCAAACCTAGCGCAGCCTCGCTAAGTGTGAGCTTATTACCATTTATGGCCTAGCGCTGTACTACAAGGAGCAGAGACTTTCTGCCCGTTATCAAACCTACGAAGGTCAACAAAGAAAAATGCAGCGCCTTCGACTTCCCTTTCTCAACCTCAACCACCTTCAACGCCCGCGCACGCAAATTTCTCCCCTCACAGCACTCTTAACACAACAACATCCCTCTTTCTTCCTGATGGACGGTTCCAAGCGGCGTGGCGGCCGTGGCGGTCGCGGCGGTCGACGAGGCTTTGCTTCAAAAGGTCCTCAGCGCGGCGGACGCCCTGGCGGCTCAAACCAGCCTCGCAACCCAAAGCCAGAGAGTGTACCCGATGTCGAGATGGCTTCTCCTTCGCCTGTGCCCGCGCCGCCGCTCACAGAGGCGTTCAGCTCGCGACGCTTCGACAGCCTGGAGGGCAAGGTCAACCCTCTCATCGTGCGCACCATCACAAACGACATGAAGTTTGAGTTCATGACACCTGTGCAAGCTGCGACCATGGATGAGCTTCTCCCCCCGAACCGTAGCGACTGTCTCGTTCAAGCTCGCACTGGCACCGGCAAGACCATGGCGTTTTTAATTCCCGCGCTGCAGACTATGATCAATCAGAACAGAGCTACCGGCGATGGTATCTCACTGCTTGTTATTTCGCCTACTCGTGAGCTCGCGCTTCAGATCTCAGCTGAGGCGAAGAAGGTCCTTCAAGGACTCCCCAAGTATCGCGTCCAAGTCGCTATTGGAGGCACCAACAAAAGCGCCGAGGAGAGGCATATCCTGGGCGGTTGTGAGATTCTCATCGCTACACCTGGTCGTCTTCTAGATCACATGTCCAACGAGGAGATCGTGTACTCCATGCGCAACCTCAACACTCTTGTTCTCGACGAAGCCGACCGTCTTCTCGACATGGGTTTCAGTAAAGATCTCCGCGAAATTGTGAAGCGTCTTCCCGACAAGACCAAGACCGACCGTCAAGGCATGTTGTTCTCCGCCACCATCGCTCCCCACGTTGAGCAAGTCGCTGGTCTCGTCCTTTCACCGGGGTACAAGTTCATCTCGACCATTCCCGCCGGTGAAGCCAACACACATGAGCGCGTTCCCCAGTTCCTCATCAAGGTTCCTACCTTTGCAGATGTCGCGCCCGCCATGGTTGGTTGTATCCGCGAGGAAGCTACGCGCGGTCAGGCTTTCAAGGCGATTCTCTTTGCTACTACTGCAGCTATCGCTGATTTCTACGGACATGTCTTGGAGAGTATCCCCGGTTTGCCTCCTGTTTCGATCTTGCACAGCCGCATGAGTCAAAACAAGCGTACCCGGATTACCAATGACTACCGAAATGCCAAGAGCGGCATCCTCGTGGCCACTGATGTCGTCGCTCGTGGAATGGATTTCCCTGGTGTCACTACCGTCATTCAAGTCGGTCTCCCCTCCGACAAGCAGAGCTACATTCACCGTCTGGGCAGAACAGCACGAGCCGACGCCGACGGTCGTGGAATTTTGATCGTGTCCGAGGCAGAGGGTTTCTTCCCCAAGTACTCCCTCAAGGAAATCAACCTCATCTCCCGCGAGGCCGACCTTTCTCCCACCAATGATGTCATCGCAATTGCCTCCAAGATGGAGGATGAGGACAAGTCTCGCGTTTACCAAGCGTGGTTAGGGTACTACAACAGTCACATGAAGTCTTTGCGATGGGACAAGGAGGAAATGGTGCGACAAGCCAATATCTACGCGAGCGAGGGTCTTGGATCACCCGACACACCGACCATCCAGAAGAGCACTGCCAGCAAGATGGGTCTGAGGGGCGTTAGGGGATTGAACACGGTGGCTGATCGTCCTCGACAGCAGAAACACGGTGCTCCTGGTGGACAAGCTGATAATGGACGCGGAAAACGAGGACGCAACTAAGCTGCGCTTACGATGAACTGGTGTTGCGAAGTTGTGTAGGCCCTGTGCCTCTGTTTGACAACAGGGGCCCTTGTTTTTGGGCCATAGGTACAGTGGCCAGTCACGGCAACTGGCGGATCGGGCAGGATTCAGGCTGGCGTTGGGGATATTACGACATTACAGAAGTGTATTTGTTTAGATAATGTACGACATAGACTTTTTCGACTGGGCATCTGAGTTAGACGTCCCTGATAATCAAGACTCTGTTTTATGATGAGCCGCCCAAACTCAGTAAATGCGGTAAAGGTTTTGAATATATAGTGAAAGAGCCTGTTAAGTTGATTGTAAATTATTATAAGTTATCATAAATTATCTTCAATTATTCTAACTATCCTAAACTTATGTAAGTATTTTCGTTACTTTAGACCAGAACCAACAGGCATAGCGCAGGCCAGCTACAAGGATATCCTAGGGGCGAAAGAGCAACGCGGCGAGAAGCGATGGTAACCTGTTGCTACGTACTATCGGCAATTACATACAACAGAATGAATGCCTAATCTAATACATTTAGGATAGTAATGCTACCATCGTGTTTTTGTTATGAACCCTTTCTCTATGATTCAACGCTATACGCAGCTACCAGTCAAATCGTGCCTTGTTGCAGGGGCATCTAGGCTGTACTGTTGGAGCCTGGCCCGGAAGATCAATGACCCGCCTGGGAGAAGTGCCTGTTAAATACCGACGAGACTCACTTCTTCACGCTCCTCCTTTTCTTTGTGCTACAGAATCCTCAGCCATTCATTCCTTATTCTCTTGCATACGTGTTGGAAGAATCTTCAGTCAACGGAGCGAAGAATGGGTCGACAACGATTGATAACCGAGTTTCTTATCGGCCATCATCACGCCAACGCTACCGCAGATCAAGACCCTGCTTCTCAAACCGGAAAAAGAGTGAGAAACATACCAACACCAAAGAGCAAAGCTTCATCACGTCACAATCTCGAAAGTGGCACCGTTACATCCTCACCCCTCCTCGCCCTCCCCGTCGAAATCCGTCTCCAGGTCTATCGCTATCTCCTCATCTCCAACTCCCACGCCAAACTACATCACGACTCAAAAGCATTCCGTCTCGTTCCTAAATTTCCATGGGACTATCCTCTTAGAATTCACCCAAAAATTCTATACACTTGCAAGACCATCTGTAAAGAAGCTTCTTCGGTTCTATACGCGGAAAACGTTTTTCGACGAGGTTATCGCTGGCCGCGTCACTACGCTCCTGACCTGGGATTGAATCTCTGGCGGCGTTGTGATACATCGCCCGTAAGCAGAGTTAATCTCGCTTACATCTCACGTCTACAACTTTTTCGAGATTACAAAAACTGGTTTCGGGATAGGAAGCTGAAGATCTTTGCTGATGTTCCGCATTTAAAATATCTTGAGATTCACATCGACCAAAGCGATTGGCTCGATGGAGAGAGGATGAACAATTTACATTTAGAAACCCTAAAGGCTGTTCACGCCCAGCGCCCTGATCTTCCCGCGTTTAAAATGGAAATTCATCTTGATTTTCACGAAAAGGCCTATGATGATTGGGGAAAGGTAAGTCGTACCGATAAGACGGAGAACTTTGGTTTTCATTTGGATAAGAAAAACGCGCTGGAGACATGGTTGAAACACGAGGGGATATTTACTGAGAGATCACTTCTCTGGTGTTTCAGAACAGAACGCTCAAAATGGGCTGGGCTGTCCTGTTATATTACTTTTGCTTTTGGTGACAAGCCTAATAAGGTAGATCATATTCGTCTAAAGGTCTTGGAAGATGGAGAGGAAACATTTGGAAAACTAAAGACCTCCGAGGAAATCGCCAGTGCCATGGCTTTAAGAAAGAAGCAAATCTAGAACACGCCCGTCGTGATTAGCCTACAGCGTAATGAACATCTCATCGTGCCGTCCCAAGAATTCAATTAGCGTTTGCGCCACAGCAGATCTCTCCCCTTGCTTCCGTCATCCCCAGTCATAGCGCAGCAGGGTACCTGTCTAGCCTGTGCGATCACTCGCCTGATTCAGTTTAACCCGTGTGATCAACTTCCCGCTGGAATGGTAAGGCGCTACAACATTCCTCCTTAACCTCCTTAAAGACGCGGAGAGATCTGTCTAGACTCAGACGTGCTAGGCTCGGAACGTAGTAGGATTGTCCTGCGAGGGTCTCTCAAAAGAAACTTGGGGGCCCAAGTTATTCCCGTCTCATTCTCCTTTCTTCACTAGGAGCCTCAATGATGAATGTCTTATTTCTGCTCTGTTTGGCGGGCCTCGCGACGGCGCTGTCTGTTGCAAATATTCCGTCATGTGCAGTAAGTTGAGTATGCTTTTATGTGATCGATAGCTGACGTGTTGTAGATACCCTGTGTTTTGAAGACGATGGATTCGTCGGGCGAAACGCATGCGAGTATCAGGTCGATGTGCGACAACGCTTCTTTTCAGACGGATGTTATGAACTGTGTTACTGGTAGTTGCACTGCAGAAGAGTTGAAAGGTAAACTGATTTAGTGCTGCTGGTGGACTGACTAACAATGCATAGGTGTCGTGGAATTTGGCTTAAAGGTCTGTAATATGCCTTTGCAGGATAATCGCCAAGAATACCGAGTTGTCATCATCACCTTCACTGCCCTAGCCACATTCGCTGTCGCTCTGAGAGTAGCTTCCAAGATGATCGTCAAGACCCCATGGGGGGCAGATGATACCTGGGCATATATCACCTTTGTATTTCTCTCTATCCCAGCTGTATCATTACTCTAACGACAAGCAGTGCTTCCTGATACCGTTAACAGTATTCACGCTACTCGGTAAGCCCCTAATCTTCTGATCTCGCATATTATTTCACATCTCATGCCTCTCACTAGCAATACACCACGGCATTGGACTCGCTACTCCGCTCTTTACCAAAGATAATATCGACAAGGCTTCAAAGGTGAGTGTTGCAACTGCAAGGTACAACTTCTGCTGACACGAATGAAGGAAATAGTGATTGTGCACTTACTATACATGTGTGCTCTGACCGCAGCTAAATCCGCAATCCTCTTTTTCTACCTTCGCGTATTTACCGATAACACATTCCGATTGTTGGTCTGGGCGACACTTGCTTTCAATATTGTGTCCTCCATCATCATTGTTGTTGCCAACCTGACAGTCGGGGGAGCTGTGACGTATCTACTCGATGCGAAGGATACGGATACAATCGATGTGCGAAAGTACACCAAAGCCCTCAAAACCGTCATGGCGAGTTGTGTAATCAATTTGGTTCTTGATGTCTGGATGCTTATTCTACCCATGACGCAGCTCTACAACATTGGGCTCAAACTCAACAAGAAGATTGGCGTGATGGCCATGTTTGGGCTGGGACTTTTGTAAGACTCTGGCTCATGTTGGGTGTCTTGTCACTAACGAATTAATCAGCTTGACAGTTGTCGGCTTAGTTCGCACAATCTTTACAGCACAACTGCTCAGCAATACGGAACAAGCAGGTACGTAGAGCGCGGCAAGAGTAGCAACCTGTATTGACATGTAAGATAGTGACTGGTCAACTCCAGTTTGTCTTGTGGTCATGCATTGAGTCTTATGTAGGTACCATAGTAGTCTGCGTACCATCAACACGACAACTCATGCAGAGAATGATATTCAAGATGAGAAAGCAGAAGGAAGGACAGTCAAGTGCCAAGCCAATTTTCATCGATCGGTCTTTGGCGCCAATACCAGATGAAGAGAGTATACCGACATCGAGTGACGCGGAGGGATTGGCAACTACTACAGCGAGTAGTGGACGAACGGGCTGTAGCGGATGGACTGGAATCAGCAAAACAGACAAGTGAGGCTGTCGGCGGGTGAGTGAGTGGAAGAGCATTGCATATCGACTAGCGAATCATTTCTTGTGCATTATTTTATGATATTGATTTAATCCCTTGTACCTTGCACAAGAGTCACGAGATAGGAATAATCCTTGTGTTTTCCGAAACGCCGAGCCAAGTCCATCGGAGCAACATCAGTTCCATGACATATGCGTACCTCAGTGGTTACAAAACAAACAAGCTCACGTTCAACACTACCAAAGTAATATAAAAATAATCCCGGCTTTTAAACAAATACTAAAATTAAACTGTCAAAGCAAGACAAGACATTAGCCGCGGTAATTAAAGTGCAAAACGCTCCGAAACAAGCATCATCGATGTGTTAGATCCACCAATAATCGCACGATCTCAAAAACTTGGCACATCGCTATGCATCTGACGTCACAGGCTGCGAGAAATATGTATTATGACAGAGAAAACGCGGGATGGCTCACGACACGTATTTCTACGGCAAGCGGTGTGCAACCCTCAGCGCCGAAATGCCATCATTGTGCACCCTCAGGACCCTGGAATCGGGTGAGACATGGTTGATTATATACTCCCGATGATCTGCGACCTTTTGCTTTTTTCTTACACGCCTCGGGTCGTTGGGCATCAAAGACCGCACTGGTAATTTATTTTTGACTACGTTTACAACGAAACAAAGAACTTAATCTGAACATCATTGCCCCAAGATGAACTACGCCAATATGATTGAGGAGAAAAACCTCAAGGTAATTATAACCTGTCACATTATGTGATTGCCTGCTGACTTTTTAGAAAACTTTCATAATAGCAACACTATGCAGCACCCTTGTCGGCACATTCACATCCTCAATGGGTCTCTGGGACCGCGTCAAAGAAAAGCGCAAGCAAGCCAAGCGAGACACAACCCAAGACGAAGAAATCAAGAAGCTCAAAGCCCAAGTTGAAGAAAACGCGCGCGCCCGCGATGAAGTCGAAGCATCCTTCCAGCGCTCCGGCGCACTGATTAACCGTGAATTCGAAGAGGGCTATCAACGCTACGGAAAGCGCTTTGCCATCGGTGATGTCGTTACGGAGAATAAACTCCAGGCACAGGTCATTGCGCTGCAGCAGACTGTTATTAATGTCCTACAGGATGCGCTGTATAATGGACGACAGCTTGATAGGGTTGATATGCAGCGCTTGATTGCGGCGAGTGATGCTGCGAGGGAGGGTTCACTGGGTGCATTGCGCCAGCAGCGCGAGAGACTTATGGACTTGGAAGCGCCTATTGCTCCACCACAAAGGGCGTTACCGCCGCCGAAACGTGCATCAACCGTTATCAAAGATGATCCTCTATACTGTCGCTACGCCCTCGATTTACAATACATCCCCGAACGACCTCTCTCCTCAGCATTCGCTCCGCGCGGCGACTGCCTCTGCCCCGTCTGCGACGTCTTTCTCGACGTCGAAGCCGACGACGGCTGGGCTATCGGTAAAACCGCCTCACGTGTCATCACCGAACAAGGCTACAAGCGCGAAATCGACGAAGAGCTCGAATTCCACATCAATCCGCGCTTCGTTATAAAATGCCACACTCCCGAAGGAGAATTCGCGTGCGTGCTGTGCAGTCGCTTCCGCGAGGGCGATGTATTATGTCCTACGGCTGATACGCTGATTAACCATATTGGACGCGAACATACCGTTGCGGAAATGGAGAGGGAGCCTGATTTTGAAGTAAGGTCTTTGGATCTTGATAAGCGCGGGCAGTTGAGGCCTGTTGATTTGACGAAGCGGATCATGCCGCCCAAGAGTGTGGGGTCGGAGAGACGGAGTTCGTCGAGGAGTGTTGTTTCGGGGAGGAGTGTCGTTGATGGGGGGAGGAGTGCAAGGGCGATGAGTGTTGATGGGAGGAGTGATAGACGGAGTGTTTATTAGATTAGCATAGCGTGTTTTTGAGCGTAGCGGATTGTAGATTTCAACATCGCATATTCCATCGATTCTGTTGATCTTGTAATTTCGATCTGGTACTAGTGATAGCTTGTTGAGCATGCGATTAGAGACGTGGGGGACTTGCACACTGCAGTGTCGATCTTGAGGCCCAACCGTATGAGGGCATTCAGGGGTCATTCCATCGCGACGCACTCTTCGTAACGACATCCATCGATCCGACTTATTGCTCTATTCTTACCTTACCAGACATGTCTTCACCAACACTATCAAATAAACTGTTATCCGGTATCGTAGTTGAATGTAAATTATGTTCTAACTCTATGAATATCCCTGATAATGACAACATTTCCAGCCCAAAATTACCCCATGCTCCAAATACCATACCAGTTACCGGTCATATCTCTTCAACAACCCCTCAATCTTGCTCATAACCTCCGGAATCCTAAACGGCTTCGAAACAAGATCATCCATGCCACTATCCAACGCCATCCGAATCTGCTCATCTCTCACATTCGCCGTAACAGCAATAACAGGAACATGGGTTCGAATCTCCCCCTCCATCTCCAACCGTCTAATCTCCCTCACGCACTGATACCCATCCATGTTGGGCATTTCCAAATCCATGAGAATCACCGACAACTCCGACCCTCCGTCGGGCTTAAAAAAATGCGTCTTTTTTAGAAATTCGAGCGCTTCGATACCATCGTTGGTCGCGCTGACCGTGCAGCCTGCTTTGCGGAGCTGGTTTACTAGGACTTTTTGGTTGATGAGGTTGTCTTCCACGATGTGGATTGTTAGGGATGACGGGGTGAAGACGGCGTTGAGAAGGCTTTGGCGACGGGTCCGTGCTGAGGGGTTGGGGGATAGGAGTTGGGCTGTCTTTTTCGTAGTTGTTGTGCTTGATGATGTCTCTGATAGCACAGGTTGGAACAAGTCCTGTTCGTCGGGCGGTGATGATCGGCGGGCTTGGACGTAGAAGCCAAAGGCGCTGCCCTTGCCAGCTGTAGACGCAACTCCAATGCGCCCTCCATGTAGCTCCGCAAGACGTTTCGAGATAAACAACCCAAGCCCACTACCACCGTACTTGTAATGCGTCCGTGGACTAGCCTGCTTAAACCGTTGAAATAACATCTTTCTCTCATCATCAGACAATCCACAGCCCGTATCCTGCACTCTATACCTCACGTAAAGACCGTCTCCAGAACCCCATTCATCAGATTCCACAACACTGCCCAGCTCACCTCTTATAGGCGCAAAAGCAAATCCAGGAATGTTGTCAAGCTCTGGTGGATCTTTTGATACTCCAACAGCCACTTTGATGACGCGCGTTGGTGAAGATGCTGTGAACTTGATGGCGTTTGTCATGAGATTGATGAGGATTTGAAGAACGCGACTTGGATCCATAGCGACCCAATCGACAGCCAGGTCTTGGAATTCAGAGCTGATATTGATTTCGAGTGTTATGTCTTTGGCGAGCATTTCGGACTCAAACATCTTTATGACGCGCTCAACAATTGCTTGCGGCTGGCAAATCACTGGGGTAATCAACAGCAAGTTTGAGTCCAGTTTTGATACAGTTAGGATATCATCCACGATTGACCTTTGGTGCTGCACGCAAAGCGCTATTGTCTGAGACGCATCAAGACATGATTCCATAACGTCCTGCGACGCTTCCTTTCCACTCGCCCGGCACGCTTGCATAGCTGATGTAATATCATCAGCGCATTGCAGAATCGCACTCAACGGATTGCGCATCTCGTGGGATGTAATGTCGATGAACTCGTTCTGCTGCCGCCTCGTCTCCTCCGCTTCTTGCAGTCGACGATTCTGTAGTCCCTGCGCCCACTTCAAATGTGAAATATCCGTTATCGAACCCATTATCGATCTTAACGTACCGCCTGCGGTGATTTCAGGATGTGCGGTGACAAGAACCCAAAAGTCAACCGCCTCGCCGTGGATAGTAACAGGATTCTCGAGTTTGACTTCACCAGACCAAGGAAGCATATCTTGCGAGAGACGATGCCATCCTTCTTCCATTGTTCTTTCGGAATTCTTTATGAGGTCGGTCCATGACATGTCCCCGCCATCGCGACTATGACCCGTCATTTCATAGAATCGATCGTTTGCTTCGCGGAGGATACCCTCTGGACTGGTGAGGAACATGCCCAGTGGTGATAGCTCTGTCATTCTTCGAAGACGGCTTGCTTGGAGGTTTAGTTGTTGCGTGAGTTCTTCGTTATCTAGGGCCGCGGCTTCTGCTGCGTCGCGGCTTCGTCGGGTTTCGTCTTCGAAGAGAATGATTGATGCGAGGGAGGTGGCGAGTTGGTTGTTGAGAAGCGTTGCGAATGAAATATACCCCTCGTCATATGGTCTTCGAGGATTAACGCCGAGGACTAGGAAAGCCAGTACGGTCTCACCATTTGTAGGTCGAACAGGGAAGATAATCGCTTCAGTCCCCGGCTCCCCAAATCCCCGCCATTGAATCCCATGCAGTAAATCCCCAGGCAACGTCCCATCCCGTATTCTCACAAGCGTCGGCTCTCTCATCCTCATTGCCTCCCGAAACGAAGGCACAAAACCCTGATAACTCCTCTTCAGATCAATCTGCTCCGGCGCAGCCTCGTGTCCGAGCGGTATCCCAATCGTCCCTTCCAAAAAGCAAGATTTACTCGATATCGTGCTCCCTGACGAACTCGACTGGTGATCTGCCTCTTCCGCCTCTCCAACAGAGTACAGAAGCGCAAATGGGACATCTCGGTGATTGTCCTCAAGGCCATCTAGGACTGACTTCCAGAAACTCTTGACACTCGTCGCTTTCCGTAGCGATTCGTGGACTTTGTTGATGGTTCCCATTCGCCGTTGACTTAATACCAGATCTGTCGTTTCAAAAGGCGCATTATAAAATCCAACGATCCGATCCGTCCCTCCATACAATGGCGTAAGCGACCATGAAACATGCGTCTCCTCAAGAAATCCCCTTCTAAACAACGAGACATCGTTGTTATCGCTTCGAAAGCTCACTCCCGTGCGGACAACCTCTGCAAGTGCCGAGCCAAGCACATCCCAAGCCTCAGACCACGGCCCCGAAGCACCTGTACCAAGCATGGACGGATGTTTGTTCCCCGCGAAACGAACAGCATAGGCTTCGTTGTACAGCATCGTCATGTCGTGTCCCCAGAAGATATTCGCGGGATGAGGATTGTTGACGACGAGATTGGCGACTTGGCGCAGTTCGGGGGACCATGAGTCCATTGGGCCAAGGGGCGTTGATGCCCAGTCGATGTCGCGGAGGAGTTGAATGTAGGGTGATATGAGTCCCTTGGGGTTTGCGACAGTCCAGTCTGCGACGGCTTTCTCGGGCTTGCCTAGGATGAAGGAACCGCTGCTTGAACTGCCCGTGATGCGATCTGAGCTTCCTTTCGAAGTCCCGCCTCGCCACCATGACCTGAAGGGGAATTTTCGTGGTGTCGATGCTATCAGCGTTGCTTCCGTTGGCGTCATTTCGTACGTTGTATCATCTTCAGCTGGGCTTTCCTCCTTCAGTTCAAGTTCTTGCTTTGGTGTTTTGGAAACTTCTGCCTTGGGCGTATCCTGATCTTTTAGATTTGGCGTACTCGCTCGCGAAAGCGCAGTCGACGATAAACTCGCTGGCGTCTGTGGGTGCTGCCAGAGTCGATTCCCACTGATCAACCTCCATCTCTTGGCAACAGTCGACCCCGTCCAAAGCAAGCCCTTGTAAAGAAAGAACAGCGGAAACACATCCTTCGAATCATCCTGCGTCGTGATCCCGGTAGCCCAGTTCTTAAAATCGCCATAGCCAACGCTCTCAGTCTTTTCATCAGCCTGCTCACCGCGCACAGCATCTAAAAGGCGTTCATGCGTCGCAAGCGCGCTGTTGGCAAACACAGGCTGAATAGCCTTTGACCGTAGCGGGGTTTCATCATCAGGATCGAGATCGATGATAAAAGTAGGTCTTGAGTCCGCGTTGAGAATATCGCGAATGTTGAGTCTGTCAAGATCGTGTGCGATGTCGGACTCCATCCTCACCGATGTTGACGAAGCAAAGTTTCTATTCCTGCGGTATTATTTTGTGGGCTTGCCCAGGCGACGTAAAGCCATGACGATTAGACTAGCCGAGATGATCTTCATGAAACCCAAATGTCTCTGTCAGGTATCATGATATCCTCACAACATCCTTTGTTCTTTTTACACTCTATCCCGAGTTTATGCATATACTTGCATGTATTTCTGGTATTAAGGAATCATTCTAATATGGCTAGTCTATGGCAAGGCGCCTGTCACAATAATGCAGCATGATATGAGAGAAATGTCAGGGCGTACAAGATAAACAAGTGATGCAACAGTGTTACAGGGAAAAAAGGCCCCCTTTTAGGCTTTAGGCCGACGCTAATCTATTAGCGGCCCGATCCAGATCTTGGGCTCCGATTTCTCGATCGGGTTTTTGCTCAAGCATCAATTTTTGGGAGGGAGATTGATCCGTGATTTGAAATTTCGATGGGAATGTTTTTCCGACCGGGAATTCGGGTATCGTTGGGTAGCGATTATCTTATCGGGCTCTGTAGATAGTTGAGTGTGGCATCCAGTTTATTTTTAGTATCTGAGGCTTGAACATCAGGCATCACGAACGGAAGATACGTTTCTATTTGTTATCATCAAATAGAGAACTTTTCTGATAAGAAATTGCCTTCATTCCATTGTTTTAATCTTCAAAGCTTTAAATACAACCAGATCTTCATCCCAGCCAGCCTTGCAGAACACAAGCCATCTCAATCAACTCCATGCTGTAGGGTATCTGTGACTGACGGTACATGAAGAACTCCAGATAACACATCTCCAACTCAGCAAACTTGTTGATTACTTCCAAGTACTTGATGTTTCAATACCACTGTGCTTATTCTTCTGATACTCATCGCTCAATGCCGAGTACAAAGCCTTCACCCTATCAACCTCCTCACTCCAGCGCTTCCTCTCACCTTCGTCCTCAACCTCTCCAACAAGATCCTTGATACTTTTGGCAGTAAAGAACTTGTTCCTCTTATTATACAGCGCTCTTTTCCCAACAGCCTCATCACTCTCCCCCTCAGCCCTCACACGAAAAACCTCTTCCAAAATTTCAATGTCATACGGAATAGCGAACTGATCACGACTATCCTCATATGTAAAGAGGTAATAGAGCTCTTTGAATCCCGACCAGGTAATCCCACTCAAGCAAAGACTGCAGGGTTCATGCGTTGCGAAAAAGACGCAGTCTTCGCGAGGATTAGGTCGATTTTTGGGGTCGGGATAGGTTTGGGTGTAGAATGTTTGGATGCAGTTGATTTCGCCGTGGAGAAGAGGTGAGGCGCGTTCGTTGTTTGTTGAAACTGTGTGAGGTTTGAGGTTTTGGGATGAGAGGATTGCTGCGCCAAAGACTTTGCTGCCGGAGCGGACGCCATCGCTTGTCAAGGGGACGATGTCACGCTCGACAGTTTGAAGAAGCGCGGCGAGCAGATCTGTAGGCTTTTTAGATGTCATTTTGAGTATAATGAGACAGAACTGAGGCCTACTCAACTTCAGAGGGATACTCGTCGTTCAAGTAGACGTTCTTATCTCATAGCTCCTCGGATATCGGGGCTTCCCGATTGAGACATTAAAGGGTTCAGACCCCGGCACGCGGCGGCCCCCGCTCTTTACGCGTAGTGACACGCTATTGGAAGCCAAGGTCCTTTCAGCGTCAGATTGACCAGGCTGAGCGTATTCTTACCATACGATTCAGCCATACAATGCAAGTGAAATGAGGATGTGCAAAGGCGTACGTCATGAGTAAGATACGCTTGACTACTTGCAAGCGGTCAATCTGACATGACCAGCCACCCCGCATCAGCGTCGATCCGAAACTGCCGGGGGAGTAAGCATAATGGTTATAGAGATGGAGGTACAAAAGGGTTGATGACCGCCAGCTGCATCCAGGGACTATCAGCTCACGGCATCTCTTCTTTCTTGATCCTGACAATTTCAATAACCCTATATCATCGACAATGCGTTTCGCTTTACCTTTATTATGGCTACCCCTCAGCCTAGCCCTGCACATCCCAGAATCTCTTGATCGACGCACCAAGCATAAGCCCATCTCCGACTGTTCAGCCAACCAAGTCATCGACCTTCTCAAACTCGAACCCAACTCTGAAAAAGGCTACTTTGTCCAAACCTTCGTAGACCCCACTACTGTCCCAGGAACCAACCGATCTGTCAGCACAGCTATTTACTACCTACTCGAAGGTTCCGCAGGACAATCTCCCTGGCATAAACTCGATGCTGCGGAGGTTTGGCACTACTACGCTGGTGCACCGCTTGTGTTGTCATTGTCAAAGAATGATGGGTCTTGTACGAGGGATCATGTTATGGGATCCGATTTGTTCAATGGTCAGAGACCACAGGTTGTTGTTGCGGCGGATGAGTGGCAGAGTGCCCGGAGCCTAGGGGACTGGACACTTGTTGGGACTACTGGTAAGTTAAGGTGGTGGTGAATTGAGAGTTGAGCTAACGTGTCATAGTTGCGCCGGGGTTTGATGTCGCTGGGCAGGTTCTGAAGCCAGAGGGATGGAAGCCGAAATCGTGCAAGAAGCCTCACTGAAGGTTTCGGCGTTTAACGCCAGAAGGCATACCAGAAAATCCAGTAGCTTTTCGTTCCTTTCTTGTATGCAAACTTGGTTAATAAACAACATATTGATACTGGTCTACTACAGTAATGCGTAAAGTCTTACTGAAATAATGTATATGCACAAGAATTCAATCTGCAACCCAGCCGCGACAAAGCTTAGCCGAGTGAGCGTGAGAATCACCTGACTGCTTCATCGAGAGAACCTCGGCAGAGTCGGCACAGGCAAAGAAACCGATACGCGCGGTTCATCCTTTCTTTCATCTGACGAAGCAACTCTTACCATTTCACAGCCCGGGCCACCGTGAGTGTTGAACGCTTGAGGACTGGACCTGTCCATGTCCTTTGCAGCATAAGTGGCGTTTCGAAAAGCTCGCACAAACCATGGCTTTCTTCCTGGGGCTTTCCAAGTCCAGTATTCTTTCATGTCGTAATTGTCTGGTTCGAGTTTACCGCCTGAGAGGCGGACTGTCAAAGCAATCATGAGATTGATGGCTGTGTATAGAAACATGCCGCTATCATATGATTAGTTGGGGATTGCTAGCGAGTAGAGGCGAACTTACGCGATGATGCCGTAGGCTACGCTGTATGAGAATGGGACGAAGGCGATGACAACGAAGGAGGGGAGCGTGTCGCCGATATATCGCCAGTTAATCTCTGTTATCTGACGTGCCATCATACATCCAACCTACAATACATCAGCACAAGCTCAAAGACGATGGCTCAGGAACTTACAAGAATGAGAGCCGGTCCAGTCGCCCACGGGGGAACAGAAGAAAAGATGGGACCGAACAAAATTGTTAAAAGAAACAAAAGCCCAGTAGTCATAGCCGTAAGACCCGTCCGTCCGCCTTCAGCAATGCCTGCACCGCTCTCGATGAAGGCAGTGACGGGCGAACAGCCAAAAAGAGCACTGATGGAAATACTTGCAGCGTCGCAGCAATACGCTATCGTTGATCGAGGAAAGTCTCCGTCTCGATCATCTACAACACCGCAGAAGCGGACCATTGAGAACATTGTAGCTGTTGCGTCGATGATATCAACACTGGATATGTCAGTGAGAGTGAGATACGAGTGTGTGAGGAACATACTAGAGAAATGTGAAGAGAGCTAGAGCAAATTTTGTGCCGTGTTGGCCGACGTCCCAGTCGAGAGCGTTGAGGGTATGTTTCATGGGATTGACGGATACAACCTGGCGGAAGAGCTCGAAACGGGAGTTTCCTTCTGGAGTGTTAGGGAAGTACGTTATCGAAGTGTTTCGTCTAGTTCTCGTTAGAAGTAAATTCCATTGTTGAGGTTTGAGTTGACTTACGGCCAAGATAGAATAGAGACAAATCCGATACCGATGATGAAAGCGTATTTGACGCGAAATGCCATGAGATACGTAGTGAGTAGACCACCAGCGAATATCGCGGTCCATAGCTTCCGTTCACGTTAGCATGTTCCTTTATAACTCTCCATGTTTGCTCACCTTTGGGCTAGTCATAATCCCGCCCTCACACATCTGAGTCTCGGGGTTGATCATATCAACAGGACATCCTGCAATAGCCAACGGCGTCGCGTTCCAACCTCCAGTGATAGCACCAATACCGGAACTATACGACAATCCAATCTCAGTGAGAAAAAGACCAATACCGGCTCCAGTCGCGCACTTTATGGTTGAGGGTATTAGTTTGACAAGCCATTGTCGCATACCAGTTAATGCTAGGAATATAAATATGAGACCTTCGGTAAAGACGGCTGTCAGGGCGACGCCATATGGAATACTGCCTGAGCCATTGTAGCCGACTACTTGGAAGGCGAAGTAGGCATTGAGGCCCATTCCAGGACTGTCTATTGTTAGAGTGATGGAAGTGTTGGAACAGAGTGACTTACGCCAGTGCTATGGGAAGATTGGTGAAGAAACCAAAGACGAGACTGGCCAGTCCAGCCATTGCCGACGTAGCGGTGACGAGATCTCGCCTCACCTCTACAATCTTGTCAGCACTCTTTACCATTAAGAGAGTTGGGACTCACCCTCTTTGCACATGACATAACTCTCAATCTTGTCGCAATCAACCCTGTTCTTCTCATCACAAAGACAAGGCCCCCCCGTCTGCGAAATGATAGAAGCCTGCGTTCATCAGCACTTTTTATTCACTCGAATCCACAGGTTTCATACATTAACAGCAATAATATATGTCATAGCCGCAAAAGTCGTCGCTCCAGCACGAAGTTCTTTCAAGAACGTAGTCCCGTTGATCTCCTTGGCCTGGTGTTTGTTAGTAACCTGCATTCTGAGGATCTGCGAACGAGTCTTTGGGACTGGAATGGCCTACGTGACTACTGCCTTCTAGCCTGAAGAAGTGGCCAATGAAGGAGGTTGCAACACGCCTGTTGAACCTTGCGACTAGATCTGCCGGGCGGATCTTCATGGTGGATTTTTAGACTTGACTTTCTTTGTGAAGATTTCTTGTCAGAGATGTAGTTTCTTGAGTTAAAGAACGACAAGAGAATGGCAGGGGAGTCAAATACGAAATAGAGAAACACCGCAGCCAACAATTGTTAATATTTCGCTTTGACACTGCATGATGACGCCTCACCATTTAAGCCATGCGACATGATATGATCAACAAGAACCCAAAGGAAAAAGTTGCACACTAACTTGTTAGTGGGAAGTGCCGCATGGGCTCGGGTGCTGTGAGTTGTTACCCGGGTTGGTGGTGAGGCTGGCTGAGGAACGCCAAAAGCCACGCCAACCATGTGGTTCGCAAAAGCAAAGGTTGCACATCTCAGGCACGAAGCGAAATGATGGGGTGATTAGCTTTAGAGATTTTCAGTAGTTTGAGAAAAAGAAAGCTAATTGATCGCTTTATTTTCCGGAAATAACAATACTTGGCTTGATCATTAAATTAACACCGAGTACTTGATCTGTTGTAGCGCAACAGTGATGTTAACCATATACAGAGTGTAAGGAATGAATACCAGTGCCCAACGCCATGCGCCTGGCCCTCAGACCTCCAAACCCCCGTTCATCCAAGGAGAGGAACAAAACTCGTGATCTGACGCGCAACTCACAGACCCCTGAACATCATGTTTGCTAGCAAGCCACCAGAACCGAGGCCCAACAAGACGGAATAGGTTGCGAATTACAAACTTTGCGCCAGCCATTCACCAATGTAGTGTCCTAGACAAGGTTTTGGTCAGGCTGTCAGGGCTGGAGTTATCAAGATTCCAGCTGAAACTGGCCTAGTTGACGGACGGGTATGGGTGTTTGCCCCGCAAATGATCTAGACCTCAAGCCACTGTATGCAAAAGTGATGCTTTGAGCTACTGCTTTCTCGGCATTAGTGTGAGGTATTTGATCGTACTTTCTGGACCAATGATTATGGTATTGTCGGATGCGCTAGATGTATCGTGAAACTGCAGCACCACTGTCAGTACTACACAGCAATCATGGTGATGATATCCTATTGACATGAGAAAATAACGACAGATACAAACAAGGAACAAACTGCATGCACGATTCCTTAGTGTCCATGCAACGGATAGGTATGCTGCTGTCAGAGCAAACAATGGCATCTGAGTTAATGAGCCAGTGGACAGAGGCGTCCGATAGCCGCAGGCCACTTAAACGCCCAGGCCGCATCGAGACCATGGCCTGAGGTGATGTGCTCTTCCCCTGCATGATCTTGATCTTCATTTTCAGCAGTTTTGCGTCTCACAGAGCATTACCGTTTCAATCAATCGGGTAAATCGTAAGCTATCATAGTCTAAATCTTAGTGCCCTCTTCGCGTAAATAACACACTGTCACACATCACCCACCCATCTGATCTGTGATTCCCAGTCTCTCGGATAAGCCGCCTCGCTATTAAACTTCCGCATGGCCTCGACATTCTCCACACGACGACAAAGTTCAGCCTCGCATTCGCCAACTCTTCACTGTAAGCCCGTCTGCTACCCGCCTTTACCGAAAAATCGCAACACCCAATCCCCTGGTTCCCTCTCTCATTTTTTAATTTCACATGCAAACCTTCTCTCCCCTGTTCCCTGTCCCTATCCTTTTTTTGTTTTGCGTTTTCAGCTGAAGCCTTGCCTGCATCCCAATCTCCACCATGACGCCGTCTTCATTAACAGAACCAGAAGTAGCAGAGTCCTCCACCCGCGAGCGCTTCTACTCCATTCTTCGAAAACCCGCATCCAACCTCGCTCTTCGAATCTCAGAACTTGATCGACATCGTCTCAACATGTGGGAAGTTAGCTGGGCTGCTCCAAAGGAGTCCAGGAAGGAACATCGCGAGAATAAAGCGACGACAAGCTGCAACAAGAGTACCAAGGCGAGATCGCTCTTTAGTCGCGGGTCCTCGTCGAGCTGCGAGACACCAGCTTTTGGGAACTTTTATAAACGCAAGAATGCGGAGCGGGGGAATGACTCTGTGTCGTCGACTTCTTCAAAAGCCAGCGCGTTAGCGGGGAACTTCGAGTTGGAGGCCGATAGGGTGTCGGTGTTTTCGACGGGTAGCGAGCGGACGACAGTTACTACGGCTCGTGTTGACCTTCGCGCAAGGCGAAATGGAAAGATATTACAGAATCTTGAAGGTTTGCAACACACGCGCTAGTTCATTCACTCATGCTAACGTCTTGTTAGAGTTGTACGTCGGCGAGAGTGCGGTTCTTGATCCTCCTTCGCCTACACTTACATCGTCGTCTGCGCCGTGGGATACGGAAACCCTTGAGCGTGCCATCATACGACCATGGCCTCTCATCCAAACCCTCAGCGACGACTCCTTCGTCGCCCGAAGTACAGAAACGACAATGTCTCAGCGCACATCGTATGATACCCCGTATCTCATCAATTGCGGTGTTACAATAATGGCGACACCGAACATCAAGTCTAAACATACCGCCCGCTCACCAAGTACTCAGTCAGTGCTCACCTTTACTCACAATGTTCACTCACTCACCTCATGCAGATCGCAACCTCAACGTCCACAAAGTAGTAGATCGCCCACCAAAGCCACGATCCCACGCCGCATGCCATCATCTACAGGCTCATTGCGTGTCGAAAGCGCTGACGGCTGGCGACCTCCCAGTGAATGGGCATGTACACCTACAGAGCCCTCATTCCAATTCCCAGATGAACCAGTTCCCAAGCCAGAGCTTACCATCCCCAAGGGACTCAATGCAATGCAACTGGGTGTGAAGCGACTTGCGAAAGAGGATAACATGATTAGACTTCTTCGTCTCACTGAGTCGCAGAGTGTCAATGAGCCCCCGAGTTCGTGTCAGGATCTAGAGGTTGAGAAAATGCAGTGGATGCTCTCTGCCATGTTCAACATGGATGGACCTGAATACTCAGAGATCAACGATGACGATATCGATGAGCCGGCGGATCCACCGAAGAGGATCCTAGCTCTTTATGAAACACCTGGTAAGTCAATCTCACTCACATGTCTCACTCAACTAACGTCTTACAGCTGTCACTTCATACCTCGCTGCCGTCAATCACAGAAAACAAGTCTACCATCTCTCCGCAGCGCCACTATCGCCTGCTTCTTTCCCTAACATCCATCCTGTTCTCACACCAGTGAGATCACCATCCGCATTCTCCGTCGCTCCATCCACCATTGAAACCATCCACTCACTACGTCTTCCCCTCGCTATGTCATCTCAAGATATCCCCGCTCTTTTACGAAATATCCACCGTTGCCTTGAGCCAGGCGGCTCACTGCGTCTCACCATAATCGATCCCCTTCCCGTTACTAGTACTCTCGGTCCACTTCTGCGAACATGGATTGAAGACCATCTTCTCTTCAACCTTGAAGCAAGCTTCCGCTGCACCAACCCCAGCAAATTGCTCCCTCTCTGGCTAAAGGGGGCATCTCTCCATGTCGACCCGGACACTATTGAGACGACGCAATTCTTTTCAATTCCTCTTAACAACGGTCAACTTCAGTATGTAAGAGATGGCCACATATCTGAAGCGGGTTTGAGACAGGAACTTCGTAACCTTGTTGGTCGCATGCTCTGGATGGAAGTTTGGAGAGAGTATATCGTCGCTGAACGTTGGTGGTGGGAGGATCCTGAGATCCTTCGAGAGTGCATTGAACATCAGACGACATGGGAATGGAAGCTTATTCGAGCGGTGAAGGAAGCCTAATAATATCCTTTGTTTTTAGTTGCACATGGTTGTTTTATGTCGGTTTAGTTAGCATTATACCCTTGGAGTCTTAATCATGATGATAAGTTATCAAACCGCGATAATTATCTGTGATATTATTTTGGATCTCTCACAGGCTTTGTCTGTATTATTTAGGCCCTCGCGCTACCCAGATCCTTATGCTCCTCCAACCCCTGCGTCTGTCTCAAAGTCTCTACCAACCTCTCAATCCTCCCACTCTCATCAACAGTCGCAAACAAGAAAACCTCGTATTTAGAAGGCGGCTTGTTCGAAAACTCGGCAGTGACAAAATGGCGCTCGGCAAGTTGATTACCCTCCCGAAGGAAGTGCGTGACGTTGACTTTGATAGCTGTGGTGACTTGGCGAAGATGTTGGATGTGCTCGGCAAAATGGGGAAAGTCGATAGATTTCCCGTCGACTACTGATGTGTAGCTTGGTGTGAAGAGACGTTCGAGGTCGGTTTTGGTGGTTTCTGGTGGGCCGATGAAGATACTCTCGAAGCCCTTTTCGTACTCTTCTAGAGAGGATGTCCAATCAACAGGCGATGGAGTAGGTGAGGTCATTTTGGATGATTTAGCGAGTGATTCAAAGAGCCCTTTGTTTCTTTCCATGCAGTGAGGATGTAATCGGGAATAGAGTTGATGTCTTTTATATCAGGACGTCACCGCGGACTCATCTCCGAGCCCCGCGGACCTCCGACGTCATCATTCAGTGCCAGCTTTCCATAGGTAAACTCGCGAGGGGGTTTCGGAGGCCAATAGCTGGCTTTCCAATTGAGGAGCCATTATAAAGCTTACATGAATAAAGGATGGTATAACCCTGTTGTCAATTTCTTCAGTCCTCCACCTACTACATAAGCGAGATGTTACCAGGTAGCCCACGATGTATTTGTCGTGACATGCGACACTGGTATCTTTATTAGTAAGATAGCTCACCAAGTTCACTGAGTATAACGTAATTGAAGCTCTCTCGTCTTTTTTGGCTTTTGACGACTGGTGACTAGTATGCATGTGCTTTTTTGGTCTTTCGTGCGAAATTATGCTAGGCTCATCATGTGCTTTATGCAAAGCGGTTATTGAAACAATGAATTCAGCTCAATTAGGGCTATTTTTAACAAAAATAATCATAAAAAAAGAGCACTTCGAATGAATTGTTTTCCAGGTTCCGAGTTTCAACAACAATAACCTCAATACCATTCCCTATTGCTGAAAAGAATGCTTCTGTTACTGAGGGACACGTTAATGGGTCCAATGATAAGAGCCACCACTGATAGTGATGACAACAAAGTCCCAACAGCCAATCAGTTTGCGAAATCAGTTTGACATCGACCGCCTCCAGGTCGCGCACTAACAGAGCCCCAACTTCTCTCGACTCCTCACCTGTGAAACCATCGTCATTTTTACATAAAAACGCCACCGGCAACCACCAACGACCAGTCTCTAACCGCGATAATTTATTCTTGACTCTCAGCCTTCGGAATCTGTCTGTACTCTCAAGTTCCAAAAGTGGACTCAATATAGAACACTCTTCTCCAAGATGCGCGTCCTTGGTCTTCTTGGCGGCACAACCTACCATGCAACCTTAATCTACTACAAACATATAAACGAGTACGTACAGCAACGCCTCGGTGGAGGCCATTCCTCCAAACTCCTCCTCCACTCCTTCGACTTTGCCGATCTCTTTGGTACCTTCCGAGCAGGCGACTACGACGAAGTATCCAGGCAGATCTGCACCGCCGCAAAGAATCTCAAGTCCATCGGCGCAGAAGCAATCGTTCTCTGCGTCAACACAAATCATCGCTTCGCAGAAGATATTGAGAATGCGACGGGTATTCCACTGCTTCATATCATTGATTTCACAGGTGAAGCTATCGTGCAAGCAGGATTGAAGAAAATTGCCTTGTTGGGAACAAAAGCTACGATGGAGCAGGACTTTTTGAAGGGGAGGTTGGAGACGAAGTTTGGTGTTAATGTACTTGTTCCGGAAAGGGAGGAGGCGAGGATGAGGATGGATCACGTTATTTTCCAGGAATTGTCGTTGAATCAGGCGCTTCCTGAGTCGAAGCAGTTTTATCTGGATGAAATTAGGTCCATGCTGGAGAGGGGTGCTGAGGGGGTTATTCTGGGGTGCACGGAGTTACAGCTGTTATTGAAGCCCGGGGATGTCGATAAGCCGATGTTTGATACGGTTGAGTTGCATGCAAAGGGCGTTGCTAAGTGGCAGCTGGAGGAGTAGTTCCTCGCTAACACTGCTGGTTATTCTTGTTACGTCAGGCAATATTTGATCCCGGGATCAAGAAAATGAAACCGGAGAAATTTTCTATGCGTGTTACTTGTTTATCGTTTTCATCGTATGTAGTCTACTCTAATAAGTTCATTCTGCAACAAATCGTAGAGGGCTCATCATGGTGAGGCTTCCCAAAGCCTTCTATTTATTGAGAATAGCAGACCAGTCGTACTTCTTAGCCCATTCCTCCCAGCTCGTCATGGGGCAGTCAATTCCAGCCTGTCCGCGTCAGTATTTGCACTAAACCTCAACGACAAATCACATACCTCTCGAATATCCTTAGCAGTCAACAACTTCATACCGCCATCGTATCCCGGATCAGAAGAGTACGAGAACATGTATCCCGTCTCAATACCAGCCTCACGATCAGATGTAGCAGCAGTCATCTCATCTGGCGTGACCTGTCTATACTTGACAGGGACGTTGTTGATACGTCCCCAGGTCTCGATCCACTCGGGCCATGTACAGGTTGTGCCTTCGGCCATGTAGGCCTTGCCTGGAGGCATTTGGTAGACGGCGTAGGTGAAGTTGCCCAGATCTCCTACTGGGTCGAGATGAGGAACAGCCTTGTCGGGGGATGTAGTGAATGACATTTCAAAGGTTCCATCTGGGAGCTTTCATCTTGTCAGTATAACTCAGCAAAAGTGATCAGCCAAACGTACCTTATTCATGTAAGAGTCTGGTAGAATGTTGAAGCTGGTATAAAAGTAGCCCGTATGAATGCACGACATCTTAGCCGCCAACTCAGGATACTTCTCCTCAACATACGCCGGGAAAACATCTGCCTTTCCATCAAAATGATACAACTCCTTATACCTCCCACCACTGCACTTCTCCGCCTGACTCAACGTCGAGACCAAGAACCCATTATCATCCAGCGTATCCACCACGGTAGCAGCCGCATCGACGATATTCTTGCCCTGCCGCACCTCGACATTGTACGCAAACTTGCGGCACGAAATTCCCTCCTTGGCAGCCTGCTCGCGACAATCAGGCCGGAAAAAAGGCTCCCAGTAGTTGGTCACGCTGAAAATCACGTTGGCGCCGATAAACGCCTGCTTGAGGGAAGAGACGTCGTTGAGGTCTACAGCCACGACTTCGGCGCCGGCCGATGAGAGAGCTTGGGCGGATGGTGAGGCTGTGTTGCGGGTCAAGCCACGGACTTTGAAGCCTGCCTTGAGGAAGCGGCGGGCGACGGAACCGCCCTGGTTGCCTGTAGCGCCGATTACGCAGATGAGTTTATCGTTGGACTGGGCCATTGTGTATTATTTGCTTGTTTGTCTGTTGGTTTGCGATAGACAAAGAGGAGAAATGAATCGGTCGGTGAGGGTTATTTCCTTAGCCTGACCTTTTCAGTTAGTTGCCACAGAGTCTGGGCCCTCTCTGCCAACGGAGCTGCATTCCTAGATCGATAGACTATACCCAATTGAGAAGTCCTCGCGTGTTTCCCCAATCGTACCACGGAGCAGGAATTCCAAGCTAAAGTCCGATGAATTTCTCTCTGTCTCCTGTCCCACGTGGCTGGTTCATCTTTTCCCTTCCAGCTTCTCCGCTTGAGCCAGACATGTCACTATCACATACCTAATAGTGCTTATCCGAGCCTGATATCACACCCAAACTAAGCTATGGGCTCTGAAAACGATTCCAAGCAAAAGACTGAGTCTTCCCCTGTAGCGTCAGGGTCCCCTCCACCCGTTACCAGCCTGTCGGGTCGAGATCAGACATACCCTGGTGAGGCGCGCCGATCGCCTGCAGATGACGAGAACCAACAGCCAGAAGAGCACGCGCCGCTCCAGGTTGATGTACTCTCAACCACAATCAATATCGCTGATTCAATTGTATTGACTATTTCCAGGAAGATGAATTAGCGGGCGATGATGCAGACTCGACGTATGGCTCTGACAGAGGCTCAATCTTCACTGCATCCGCCACGTCATCAATCTACGACTACCAGTATGAAAATGGTCGTCGCTACCACGCTTTTCGCGAGGGTCAATACGTCCTCCCCAACGACGACCAGGAACAACAGCGCTTAGATCTTCAACACCATATCTGGCGATTACTCCTTGGCGGCGCCTTACATACCGCGCCATTACCAGATCCCGACTCGCCCAATGAATTCCGCATCTTGGATCTTGGCTGCGGCACGGGAATCTGGGCTATAGAAATGGCTGACGAGTATCCCAACGCTACAGTCGCAGGTATTGACCTCTCTCCGATTCAACCGGATTGGGTACCTGGCAATTGCAGGTTTCACGTTGATGACTATGAAGATGAGTGGACGTATCGTGAGCATGAAAAGTTCGACTACATTCATGGTCGTGCGCTTAGTGGGACGAGTGCGGATTGGATGAGATTTTACAAACAGGCGCTGAACAATCTCAAACCAGGCGGGTACATGGAGATGCAAGAGTATGATGCGTGGATTTTCAGCGACGATGATAGTTGTGACAGGGCGCCGTGGACGATGGAGTGGGTTAATAAGCTTGACCAGGCGAGTAAGATGTTTGGGAAGCAAATAAACGTGGCCAAGTATCAGAAGCAGTGGATGATTGATGCTGGGTTCGAGGACGTCGTCGAGAGAGTTTACAGAGTGAGTCTTCTTCATCGTTGCGCTGATGGCCAACTAATATCGATAGATACCCATCGGCCCATGGGCAAAAGACCCAACGCTCAAAGAACTCGGCAAGTTTGAGCTGACACACATGCAAATGTCGGTTGAGTCACATACGCCAGCCCTATTCACGCGCGTATGGAATTATTCCCACGACCAGGTCATGGTGTTGATGGAGGGCGTAAAGAGGGAGTTCCGAAGTCGTGATTTGAGATTAATCACGAGTTATCGATTCATCACGGGGCGGAAGCCAGCAGAGGCTTAGAAAGGGGTTGGTGCGCTGGTTGCATCGGATTAAGGGTGGAAAAGTTGATCTTGGATGGCTAAGCGGGCGTTGGGTACATAGGAAGGAATTGACTCTGTTTACGTGTGAGGAATCTGTGCGTTAAGCTTTGATATCTTCCCTGCTATTTGTATCTAAGCGGCCCAGGGGAGGTAAGAAAATTCAAGATCTTTATCCTAAGTGCTATAAGACCTAGGTAAATCTAGACTAACGTGCACGATAAGCT
>PVQB02000659.1:0-42582 GCA_002980475.2 Fusarium beomiforme | reverse complement strand
CCTCATCTCACCCCAGAATCTCCCCCAGGTCAAGATCCATCTTGCCCCTCACAAACCATGAACACCCCTACAGCCACTGACCATGCACCCCTAGCTTCACCACGAACCGCTTCTCGATATCCGGTCATTAAACCAACGTATCAGATATTGCTTTTCTCTCAAGGGCTTATCTTTCTTATCTGCCTTCTTCATATCTCGTATGCTCGCCATGTCTTCAACTCCCTCGCCGAGTAACACAAAGGCGCTTATCGACAATGATTGATGATTCTACTCTCAACTGGGATCGGCTCTCTGATACCAGTTGTCTCGTTCCATTCGTATCTCGGTCGGTTTCCGATATGCTTCCTTTCGCCACACACGTATACAAGTATACAACACTGAATTGTCCAAGCAATCAACCCGTTAAAGTCCGAAATTCATACTCGAATTGAAGCAGACCCCAGGTTATCCTCGGACCCTTTACGCCATGACCCATCAAAACCATCAGCCATGCTCCGCCATCAGACCCATCAATGCTACTGTTTTGGTCGACTGCGGCATAGAATTGTATTTTGCTGACAGCAGAATACGTTATTATCGTCTTAGCGGTGGGGCGGTGAAGACTCGAGACTCCCAGTAAAGCTCTGCAGGCGACCCTGAGAGCCAATACAATTCCAACTCCGCTTCATGTTCTCCTTGTCTCACCCCATTGGCTGCAACGGGCTTGCATCATCTGCCTCGCAGCTTGCATCTGTGGGACCAGCGCGGATGCGGCTGGAGTAGGGTCATTGCAATGCCCAGCATGTTCCCGTTCTCATTCAGAGTCAAGTTGAGGCCTTGCTAGCGAAGCCAACAAAGCCGATATTGCAATTCTGAGTACCTAATGACAAGTCAGCAGCCACAGAAACCTGTAAATCGAGATGGATGACGCGGCTACCGAGCACGCCAGCATCGGTCCTGATTTTGTCCATATCTATTATTGTCTGATAATTCAAACACCATAAGCATTCAATCACCTGTGCAGCCTTGGAGCCGTTACTGTTCCTAAATTTTGTGGATATATTTCGGTATGCCCTGCAAAACGAAGTTCAGTGTGCCAGTTAAGCAATTCTAGATGCTTTCTAAAATTGATACGGGAACTGTTCCGAGTAAGACGTAGCAAAACCCAATAAGCTTGCTCTCCTAACAGCTGCTCTGGTCCATGAGCGAGGGGAAACGTTGCGGCTCTGCTCAACCGCTTGCGATAGCCTGGCCATTATCATTCGAACCTTTCTACTCGAGGAACGTCAGTGCGGCATGCCCCCCTGAGGTCAACTATATCATGGTTGAGTTTTCATGTTTCTATTTTCTAGGTAGATATATTGAGGCTACCAGGCTACTGCAATATATCGACGGAACCGTCTAATCTACAAGGTGACTATTGATGGGTCTGCATCGATCCTACTCGCACCAATATGACAACTCGGGGAGTTTCAAACACGCAAGTAGTCTCATTCTCAGGGCATCAGCTCACCAACAGAGTATTACTGGTCGGATATAGCCACGTCAGGACCCAATTGTTGAAATCATGGTGCCCATTCAGTAAGGGCCCTGATCGACATAAGACATCAATCATCATTTCTCGCTCCGGCCCCAAGACAGCGTCTTGCCAACGAAAGATCGAGGACCGTTCTGTATATCACGGTGGGCTTCGGGCAGTAGTCTTCTTGTCTCCGCACTGAGAGAACATAAGATTTGGCTAGTATAACCGACGCCTCCACTTGAACACATCAGTTCATGGAAAAGAAACAATACTCCACTGGTGGTTCCATCTCTGAGGTATGTATTTCTGAAAGGCGTGTCGCGTTCGACCCTCGAATTTCTTGCCAGCGATATAAATATACACCGGTCTGTGGTCGGTCTTCAGGATCGATTTATGCTCTTGTAACTTAGCATATATCAGCAGTAATGGGCGTGCGAACAGGACCGCTGGGGCTTACAGAGTGCAGCATGTCACTCTCCACTGATGCTCTCGGGATACC
Organism: Fusarium beomiforme; assembly: GCA_002980475.2. Taxonomy (NCBI): domain Eukaryota; kingdom Fungi; phylum Ascomycota; class Sordariomycetes; order Hypocreales; family Nectriaceae; genus Fusarium; species Fusarium beomiforme. Next base: position 40,582 of record PVQB02000659.1, on the reverse strand, counting down.
AATACAGGCAAGCTGCCTGTCGGTACTTTATTCCCATCACCCTCATTGAGTGACGGGCCTCGAAAAGTAATAGCTTTGACGTTGCATTGAGGCAAGTCGTAGTAACAATTCGTTCGCACCCCCAGAGGGACAACAAGTGTATCATGATAAGATGATGTTGAAGGTATCTTTGGTTGGCTACGCCAATACATGGCCAAATATGGAAATCATGTTCTTAATGTCTATGTTATTATGCAATTAGCTCAGTCCGGCATCAAAGTTATGAGAGTTTCTATGATACGATCAGATCACATACATATACATTGTGCAACATTTCCACTTTCCCACCAAGTATCCTCCAGGTTATTAGACTCTCATCGTTACAGCTGCTTGCCCAGCAGATCGGTCAAGTTCTCCAACAGCTACAGAAATCGAGTCTCGAACGAGGGCGCCTTCTCGCAGATCGAACCAATGGAGTCGCACAATAGCCCCTCGTTGCTAGTACATCGGGTCGTCCGAGAGGTTGTGAAAGAAAGTCGTCTCGGACCGAGCAAGTGGAACTGGCTGACTTTTCAAACGATAAGAGAGAACTAATAATTTGTGGTTCTTTGAATTAGTACACAGCCAAAAGGCTGCCTGTTGGAGTTTCTGCATTGGGCTCTCGATTCCTCCTAGTAATGTGGCTCCATTGCCAGGTGGAATTGACCAACAGGATTCGGATCTATCAATAGAAGCCGCACTTTGGCATGTGAAACTTTGTTCCTTCACGCGCATCCTTCAATGAGGTATGCCACGATAAGAAGGGCCGTGGATTGAGATATCAAGAATATCTTTGGCGAGAAAGCCCCTGGAGAATCGGGAAGGTTCAATCCTATGATGAATACTTGGCGCGAAGCCCGCGAATCTTGTTAGGATACCATTGGATCCTAACTGTTGAATCATCGCCTCATAGTCATGGCTGTTATCGAAACACCCACGGCAACCCCACTGTAACCCTATCTCGATAAAGGTCGCTTCTTTTTATTCACAACCTCAGCCTCATAACTGGCTCCCTGGGCTCCTCTTCTCAGAACTCCACACCCCATCATCACAAACCCTGGCTTCCGGAGCGCTGCAGAAGAACCTAATTGGAGATGGGCCCTTGATGTCGATAGGTGATGTGCGTTGCATATTGGACCCGGATACCAGAAAATCCCGTTCAGAGCCTCCCTATCATGGGTTACTCTTCCCGCAACCCGTTCTGTGGACTTGCAGCATGGCCCTGCGCTGATGATATCTGCGAGGGCAAGATAGGTACCATTGAGTCGCAATATTGATATATATTTACCTGAGCTATAGATGATATGCAACGGCCTGCCTCAAAAGATCAGTGAGTTGGAGTGAATTATATGTCAGTATGTTGTGGTATGTTTCCAAATGGCTTCCCTTGCGGTCGATGAAGAAATCCGGACCCGCACCGAGCGCTCGAACAACAGGCCTAGGGAATCATTTGTATGGACTATTTCTCGCCACCGTTAACAGAGTTGTCATTCAATTTTGCAGAAGTTGGTAGTATGTATTTCTCTCATCACGCCCAGGTTGCTCTGCATCTCGGTATCTTTGTGGGTTTCGAACTCGCCGAGTGCACGCACCCTGTTAGAAATGATTGAATCTGTCGCATTCACTTTCAGCTGAAGAGGCTTGATCGAACTTGCGCGTTATCCCAGTTTTGCAATTGACGCTGCGAAGCTCGTATGTCACCGTGTCTGATGGTGTTGTATGTATCTCACTGATAACGCAAAGCGACCATGGCTTGCAGCAGTTGCAGATATTTTCTGGCTGCAGGACGCACGTTTGGTAGATCGGTCAGGGGAATATGCGTGGGATGGCAGCACCCCTACCTGCGTGTAGGGTTGCGGAATACCACACCGAGGTCGCCTAGAATTCGAGGTAACCCTGGCCTCGGGGTCTGGGATGGCGGGAAGAACAGGGGGCTCCAAACAGGTATGGAAGCAAAGCACTGAAAGAGGAAGAACAAAAATGGTTCCTTGAAGAAGAACTTTGGGGGAAGAGATGCTGAAAAAGGTTGCGAAACTGGAATTTGATATGAGATATCACGACATGACTAACACTAACGCCTCGACCTTGACAATATGCAGCCACACCAAGAATCCACGGCATCCGTCTCTTCGAAACGTGAAGAGGAACGTGATCGTTTCTGCTTTTCATTCGCTGTATACTTGAATGTCTCAGGCAACTGATTTGCCTCCTAACTACGATCTCTGATCATTGATGGACTCGACAGTCTTGGCCTTATTCTTCTAAGTTACACAACGGAACGCGCGTCAGCTCCAATGCATGCGCAACGCACTACACTGCAGACTGCAGTCCAACGGTGATGCCGTGCAACCAGGAAATGTGAAGATGCAGACTAGATCGTCTTGAGGTGTGTGTGTTGTTCAAGAAGGAGTCAGGTGTCCGTAGAAGGGTGTCCTAGATGCCATCGCTAATGGGATGGGTAACACAACCCGTTCCTATCAGTGAGTGCGGCAATGTGTGAGTGCGAGCAGGGATGCCAGGGGTTCATGCTCGTGCTCAACTATGAGGGGTGTGCCACGTCTTGACCTTGTCAGCCACGTATGGCGCCGTGTGAGGTTGTTTTGTTAATTAAAACAAGCAATGGGAGAGAGCTTAATAAGTTGGATGCGCCGTCGATCTGCCAGGATATCCGTAGACTGCGCTGACCGGCTGCACCCGATGCTGTTTTGTCTCTGTTATGCTCTGCTCTAGCTTCTGCAACGGTTCAAAGGATCCTCACAAAACCGTTATCGCGGCTAACTTCTGCTTTGGCTTATCAGTTATCATGAAAGCGTCATCGTGCCTGAACGGATCATTGTAGCAGTCACCCAGCCACTAATTGGCTTGGCTGTGATCTTGGAGACGACAAGACATCAAGCGATAAGTAGGCGCCTCATTATCGACGGTCGTATCCCCACAAATGCGACCCTATTCTTCATTGTACAGTATCGAGTTGCATGCGTCGCAAGTCTAGGCGCCTTGGTCTCTCTCTCTCTTTGAGTTTCTGACCTTGTAACTGCATTTGGTAGGTCAATCGATATCCTATCGCGGTGCGTTACAGTACAGCAGAGAATAACACAACACACCGCGCAGGGAAGGCCCTCTGGCCGTTCGCCCGGCCGACAAGTCCCACCCCGGCGCCCGAGATCTGCCGGCGACATCAACATCGACATCGACCGACGCCGTCTAAGCCCTCTCGGCAAAAGCAACCTCACGCGGTAGACGGAACGAGGCGCAAAACATTCTCTTTGCTGGCGCAACATCTCGCACATCGTAGATGAACACCTCACCCTGGTTTTCGGGATCGCCCGGTCTGAGTAAGACGCCAATCTCTTTACGTATCCGCTCGCATATGTCTTTGAGGGGCGTCTCGTCATCAGCCTTGACCGAGAAGCAGTGCACGTGCACCATAGGCAGCTTGGTCTCGGTGTGAGGCTCAAATAACTCCTCGTGGCCGTGGTACAGACCGCGGTAATTGTGAGTGAACTCAATTGCGGATGCGGGGAGGTTCATGACAAAGTGTGAAATTGTTGGTGGTACGGATACTCGGACAGGCTCCGGAGGTGGAGCCGTAGAGTTTCTTGGTTGCCTCGGAGGCTTGATGACGGCACAGTCACCGCGCTTTGATGATTCCAGGACAAGGTCTGCGGATGCGCGGATAAAGTCGTGGCCATCGTAGTTGAAAGGCTTGACAAACTCCGAGACCTGCATTTAAATGTTAATATCGAACCATTACGAGACGACCGTCAGAATGAGCTCACCTTGTTCCTGCGGATTGCTTCCTTGAGGTAGCGGTAACTCTCTGGGTTCTTGTCGTTGGCCCAGACAAAGACGCCCTTCTTGCCAGCCGGGACTGCAAAGGGTCCAATACCAGCCATGACATCTGCAACAACCTCTCCCGGCTTGAATAGCCCTGCTATTCTTTTGTGTTCGGTGTCAAGTTTGCTGTTCCAGTATACTTTGGAGTAGTCGAACTTGAAAACGCAGCCAGCTTCACTGACCTCCACCTTCATATCATCAGGACCACCAATGACTTCGTAGGCAAAAGTCCTGAACTCGTTCTCTGAACCGACATTGTCGATCTTGTTGATGACAGTTTTGATATGAGGGTTCTTGTCAAGAAGGACCTGGGCGATGATGTTCTTGTAAGGTAGGTATTGATCTCGGATGTTGAGATGGGCTGCACATGTTTAATACAGATATTGATAGCTTTTTTTGGTGCAGAACATACCAACGTGTCCCACTGTGTTGAAACCACTTGGGATCTCTTCATGGAGTTCTTCCGGAAGGATGGATTTCATCACATCGACTTATGGAAGTTAGTATCGGTTGAGATTGAAGGCATAGATTCGACGTACGGTATGACCAAGAATCATATCCTATTTCAATATCATACGGCACTACCTTGATGTCACCAATTTTCCACGCTTCTTGAAGGATGGGACTCCAAGTCTCTGGAGCTATCGTTCTTGTTATTAGCACCATTTAGACATGGCCCATCGAACATGTCGCAACTTACATGTATGCTTAATTTGAGGAGCCAACACGATACATTTCTTTCCCTGAGCAGCAAGTGATGGGTCTGGATCTGGCAAGATAGGGTTGAATCTCTCCATAAAGAGGACCTCATTTGTGTTCTCAAGCTGTTTACGATACCTGGACAAGAGCTTATTCTCCCTGATGGATGCTGCGGTCGCGTTAAGAGTCTTTGCAAAGAGAGATCTATCGAGTGTCTTTGCCGCGCGGGCGGCTGGTGCTCGGAATAGGTTCATTTCTCTCAACTGAAAATTTTTCTAAATAATTTTGATACTTGTCAGTACTCTTTTTGTCTTGTATATAGTGAAAAGGGATGAGAACTAACATCCATATTGACCTCTGGTATTGTTGATTTTTGGCGAAAATGCACTGACTGACATGAGTCAACCAAGAGTCTTGCCCATTATTTCCCTGGCTTCTACGAATGAGGCTGGGTTGAGCTGTTTAGGGCTTGAGTTTGAATGGTTAGGTATCTTAGTGGTTGTGCACAGCCACACAGCTCAGGAGCGCCACACTATTCACTTAGACGCAAGGCTGGGGGGTTGGGGTGAAGTCACGACTTCAAGCTACCTAAAGGTACAAATTAATACTTATTTGTGATTTGTACATAATAAAACGGAATCAGACACACACTCATCCTTGAGGCCTGGAGTCTAAGTAATCTGGAACTCAACCCATCTACAAATTCCGCCATTATGTCCAAGAAGCGGACTCTCGATGCCTTCTTTAGCCCTACAGTAAAAAAATCCAAAGCAGAACCTGGTGTAATCACTTCCAGTGATTTGCTTTCAGAAGAAGTGAGAAATAGCACCAGGTTATAGTCAACAAAGATATACAAATATAAAACCTAATAAATCTCTAGACTACACATTCTGAGCATCCATTCTACCCCCATCGCATCAAGAACCTGCCAGCCTCTCTAAGCAAGGAGCTCTCAACTCTACCAGAGAAGCCCGGAAGAGAGATCAACGATCAACCTGATCTTGATCTACTGTACTTTGAGTCATTCATCTCAGGTTCTGTATCTCGAAGACTCTTTGAGTTCCTCCGTGCAGAACTCCCTTTCTACAGAGTCGAGTACAAGATCAAGCGAGGCGGCATCGAAACTCAGATACGAACTCCAAGGTAAGCGATAATAGTTCTCAGAGGAGATGACGCTAACATGCACTATCAGATGGACAACTGTATTTGGTCTCGATGAGACATCCAAATTCGACAACAAAGGCTTTGCAACCGACGCCAACACAGGCTCAAGGACATTGGACAAACGATACACCAGATATCCTCCGAGGCCTATTCCAAAATGTCTCGATGAGCTTCGTCACAGAACTGAGCTGGCTACGGGGTGCAAGTACAACTTTTGCCTAGTCAACTATTACGCTTCTGGCTCCGACAGCATCAGCTTTCACAGTGATGATGAGCAGTTCTTAGGTCGTGATCCAGCTATCGCATCTTTCTCATTAGGAGCACGTCGCGATTTCCTCATGAAACACAAGCAACCGCCTCCAAATACCACCAACCCTCCACTCGTAAATGCAAAACCGCTCAAACTACCATTGGGAAGTGGTGACATGGTGCTAATGAGAGGAAGAACACAGTCGAACTGGCTGCACTCTATACCAAAGCGGACAGGAAAGAATCAGGAGGATGGTGGAAGAATCAACATTACGTTTCGGAGAGCAATGGTTAAAGAAGGCACAGAGAATTACTACAACTATAATGTGGGAACAGGGCCAGTGTACAGATGGAATAGGGAGGCTCGAGAAATGCTGCTTTGGAAACCATGAGCTCAGACAGAATTAATTCTAAAATTATATAGAACATACACAAAGGAAATTGAGACGCGAAGCACTTATTTACCGTGACGCATCTGGGCTCTGCCATAGTGCTGCAGGGCCTTGAGGAAAACCTGGTATCCGACTCTCTCGTTATCTTGCAGACAGAAGATCTCAGTCAATCTGATCTGCCAAGGGGGGTAGCCAGATAACTCAAGGTAAGGGCCAAACGTGAGCAAGAGATCAGGCTCATCCATAATGCCTTCAGAAAGCTCAGCATCAATCAACTCCATGGAGATATCGTGAGGCGAAAGCTTGCCCCTCTGTGACATTTCAGCCAAGGTACGTGTTAGATCAACCATGGATTCACGGCCATCTTGCTCAGAGATTAGGTGTAGGCGCAGATGCTCTTTGGGCTTTTCTCCAAAGGGTGCTGGGAAGTCCTCCTTATGGGGTGATGTAATAGTGACACCAGGATACTCAAGGCCAAAGTAGAACGCGAACTTTTGGTTAACAGCATCGTAGACTCGGGGCATATGCTTCTTGAGAATCCCTGCTAGCCGTCAGCATATATCGAAGAGTATCACATGTGACACTGCAAACCTGTCTTCTCGTACACAGAGAGCGTCGGAATCTCGGCACAGGCGCACCATGTCGCAATCTCGGCTACCTCGTCAAGAAGTCGCTCGACATCAGCTTTTGTACGATGATTCTCCTCGAGCTTCAAAATAACACTCAGATGCTTCGGCTTCTTTGTCAAACCAACCAGGTCCTTCTTGATGTATTGCGGTGTGCCGTGGTGATACTTGACGACGGATGAGATCTGGTAGCCCACCACGTTCCAGATCTGGCGGATCTTGATATATAGAGAGAATATCCCATGCATAATGGCAAAGATGAGGACGTGGATTTGGTTTAGGATGAAACGACGGAGTCCTATCCGGGACCGTCGCTGTGGTCGAGAGCCTGAGCCTAGAGAGCGTGGAGGGTCGTTGGGCTTCGGGAGATACGACTGCGAAGAGTTAGCAAGGCACGCTATAATCCTGTTCATTCTGCGACCATACATTGAGCATCCTTTGCCTCTCCTTCTCTGACAGAAGCGTGTGGTCTTTGCTCTCGTCAGCCCTGTAGGCTTGACGATCGCGGGTCGTCATGATAGGCATAGTTATTGAAATGCAGCCTTAAGGCTGTCTAACTGGTGGTTGTAGCTGCAAAAGGTATGTGAAGAATTGAGGCGATGGCGATGGGTTTCTGACTTTAGAAAGACTCGAACATAGGTAAGCAATCGCGCGAACAGCCGAGTATGGGCAGTCTTATAAGCTTGGACAGGTGAATGTGGGCAGACGTGTATAAGTCAAGACAAGGTAATGGCAAGAAAAGTCGTGGCGGTGCGATATGAGTTACGTCGGCTTTCTCCACTGTAGGTTAGAGCTCTTGGCCTTGCAGGTCACGTATGTACCTGTGGCTCAGCTCCTCCAGTGGAACGTGGCAGCTATAGCGGAGCTGGGCGCTGTAAGCCAAGCCTCTAAAGCTGCGACAGAGGGCGGGCAGAACATACCTAAGCTTTAGGTGAGGTTGAGGCAAGGCATCCTAACCTATCGCCATCCAACAATGCTCTGAACCCTTGACGACCGACAACGAAACGAGATCGACGGCGCGACCGAACACTCGACACTGTAGCCTCAGCTCACACTACACCACACTCACGGTGCTCCTCTCCCAAGTATCGCTGTCGATGATCCCTCTCCACATGTAGCGCTTCTACGCTCAACATCAACAACATGGAGCGTACCGCTTCCGGTCCAAAGACTCTCTTTCCAAGAGGGCCGAGCTTCACTCTCGATGACTTCTCCAACAAAGACTTTATTGTGCGTGACTTTGTCGATAGTCTAGCAGAGAGCGCTGTACCATCGAGTCGCCGGTCTGGCAGTGCGCAAACACCTTTCGATCCAAAACCCCTGATTCGAACATTTGAAAGTACGACCGACATACATGCTTTTCGGCCTATATGTACGAAGCCAACCATACTGACTCTAATCTTTAGATGCCCTTGATCAACTTGGCTCGCTTGGAGCTGAGCTTCAGGAAAAAGAGTCGGAACTTATGTCGCATGTACGCCGCGCAGAGGTAGCCCACGATTCAACCCTCGAAACACTTGGCCAAAAGCTGGATGAGTCTATGCGAGCGTTCGAACAATTGGATTTATCGCTTAATCAAGAACACTCTTTCAAAAATGGAGTCGGCATCAAAACGCATGCTGGCGGCAACATTGCGCTTCAAATCGGCGAGAAGCTCGAGGATCTAGACAAGAAGCGACGGCGTGCTAACGACGCTATATTTCTAATTCAGTGCTGGACCGAGGTTAGCGAGACGGGGAAATTAACCCTACTACAAGACGTTCAAAGACAGGCTGGTTCTGAGCACAAGGTGCGATGCGCAATGATTGTTCGACAACTCATGCGCATCAGCCAGCGACTTGACCCAACATCATGGGGCCAGACGAACGGCCAACGAAATGGTCAACGAAACGCGGGACAAACGAATGGTGTGGTTGGGAATATAAGATTACACAACACCCGGGAAGTACTGGAAAAGTTTTGCGAAACGCTCGAACAAGATCTACTCCAACAGTTCGAAAACAGCAACAAAAAGGGCAACTATAGTGATATGATGGAATGTGCAAAAGTCCTCTACGACTTTAACGGAGGCGCCAGTGTTATTGCGACCTTTGTCAACCAGCATGCTTTCTTCTTGGACCGCGACCAACTCCTGGCTGACGAGGTCCAGGTGGACAGTGATACCTGGGAACAACTAGCAGATCCCGACTCAGAGCCGCCAACGGTAGAACCAAGCTTGCAGAATCTTCTTGACGAGATCAAGATCGTCATGCAAGACGAATCCAACCAGATAAAACTCATATTCCCATACTACGAAACAGTGCTTATCAAGTTCATTCAACGAATATTTCAGCAGTCAATCCAACAGAGGCTCGAAATGGTATTGGATGAAACTCTAAAAATCTCCTCCCTGGCTTTCTTAAGAGCTTTGCACTCGTCAAGAACGTATCTCGGGTCATTGGTCGAAGATTTAAAGTCCCATGGCTTAACAGAACACCCTGAGCCCTGCTCGGCTCAAATATCACACACCCTTGATCAGCAGATGGAAGAGCTTTTTGTGCCGTATATGATAGGCAACTCATATATCGAGCGGGAGAGGAAGAGTCTGGAAGAAATGTACAGCTCCCTGCTGTTCAAGTACAGTATATATCATTCAAGGCGGAAGAAGGCGCCCACTGGATTCATGGCTTCGCTGGCCCAGCAAGGCACACAACTCATTGCATCAGCAAAGGATGCTTATATTGAGCGCCTCGACTCGTCAGAACTCACAAGCACACAGAAGAAAATGATGTTGCGTGTTGCTGGCGTCCAAGAGAAGGACAAGGATAACAAGAACGAAATTGAGGTCTCGGAAGAGGACGGCGCTTTGAGTGTTGCCAATGCCAAGCGCATGCTCAAGTGGTTGGCTGAGAGTGTCCAGCGTACTCTTGAGCTTGGAACCCAGACTGATACCCCCAAGGATGTGAATACCCTCCTGAATCTGCTCTTGACGAGTCTGGGACAGGTCTATGTCGAGACGACTCTCGACGCTGCCATTGATCAGGTCTCCGTGCAGGAGAACACAAAAACGGAGCCTGATCTATCTTACTTGCCAACGATACAGCCTGCTGTCATAATCACAAGTCTCATGGACCGGTTCATCACAGTCGTGCTTATCCGGCTTGCGGAATCAAACACCACAGTTAGGCGTAGCATGGAGGCACAGAAGAGGGTGGCCATTATTAATATTGAAAAGAAGGCAAACAACGTCATGAAAGGCACCATCGACGTTGTGTCCAACTGGGTGACTAAGTCATTAGCTGGCCAGCGGAAGCAGGACTTCCGACCAAAAGAGGTCGAACTCGACTCACTTCAGACACAAACGTGCCTCAGTATCTGCACTTTCCTTGCCCGCGTCCATCGCCTTGCTCGTCAAGCTATCGACGGCCAAAATTCGGAAAAGTTCTTCACCGAACTTGCTCTGGTGATTCTTAAGCTCCTCTTTGAGCATTTCAAGAAGTTCCAGGTCAATGCAACAGGAGGTCTCATGGTAACGCAAGATATCGCAAAGTATGTCTCCACGATGCGCGAGTGGCCATTGACTAAGGAAGTCGGCTCCGCCGTCGAGATGCTCACTGAGATCGGTTCCCTCTTCATCGTCGGTCCCGAGGCGCTCCGTGAAAAGACAAGAACACTGGCAGCGTCAGGTGTAAGAGGGAAGTTGTCGAGGGCAGACTTTAGGGCGTTTGTGCAGCGGCGTGATGACTCGGGAACGGTGGGCATCCAGAGCGTGTTGAGTGGTCTTTGAGCGTTGGTGCAAGAGGCGGATCGTGGGAACTTTGTGGAAGGGGTTGCAGGAGATTATTTTTTGTAGCCATGAACGCACTGAATGAGATACCATGCTCTTTATATCCGCGACCAAAATCGTTGATGTGATATGGAAGTCGCTCAGAGGTCTCGACTCATACCACCAACTCTCCCTGTCTTCTCCTCAATCTTCTCATCGAGAAAGTCCATAATCTCGCAGGTATTAGTTAGCTTCATGAGCTCTGCACGTTCTTTTTTATCCAGAAGCGATGCCTTGTCAGACCCCATGCCAGGCGCTGTCATTTCCATAATGTGGTGCTGTACCAGCTTGAAAGGCACAGGAGCTTTCGAAACCTTGCACATAAATGTCTCCACAGCTTCCCATGGACAAGCTGAGTAGCCGGCGAAGATGGCTGGGTTGGCAAGGAGACCACGGGCGGACATGAAGCCGGAGAGGTGGGTGTTACTATGGCGTGCCATATTCACAGCGGAGTCGGTATCGTTGAGAACAAGCTTGTCTAGTGAGGGGAGAGGAGAGTCGTTATTGGTGGTAATGGTTGGTTGGAAGGGGAGAGTGCTGAGGTCGAAAACATCCCCGGATAAAAGTATTGGGAGCGTTTTTGAGTACTTAGCTGTCAGAATCTCAAGAGCTTCAGTCCTGATTGGCGTGGTTGATGGCGTTGATCTTGTTCGTGGGTGAATAGTAAGCCAGTCAATCTGGCGGTTTTGGGGGTGACCTATGACGGTGTCTATGAAGTCCATAGTTTGCCTAAATATGTGAGCGGGAACCTCTCAATTAGTAAAGAGACTCTACCTGAGATCATTGTGAATTCTGATCTTCACACTCACGCTTCGGCCTTTAGGACTGTCAATGTCCTTCTCAAGGCCAACACCCCATCCATCGCTCGCCAGACGCTCTCGAGTCTCAATAACCATATCCCTTACTAACTCGCGATGGTTCATCAGAGCAGCGCCTAGTTTTTCGGCACAAGCCCATGACTGAGGGCATCCACAGTTGAGGTCGACACCTTGAGTGTAAGGGGCCACGAGTGCTGATGCTCGAGCAAGTTCCAGGGGAATGTTTGCGCCAAACTGAACGATAGTTGGTGGTTGGTTTGGTCCAGTAGAGATAGTCAAATCTAATACAGTATATCAGTTCGAAGCTCTATAGACAAGTCTATTATGACCCACCACTGTCACGGGCAAAACTGCTACGATTAAACTCCTTGGCAAGGATCATAGGAGACCAGCAAAGGTCTACTCCATATTTGTGCACTGTTTGTCGAAACGCCAGCTAATAAACATAAGTATTTGTTTTCAGTATCTAGTTCACTGGATTATACCTTTCCATATCTAACCATAGGCGCGAGAGCGTATACGAAACGGTCTTGCTTCCTCGTCACGTCAAAGATCTTGAGTGGACTATATCACTTTGTTAAGCATACCCTGAACATGGTAGGTAGGACGATGGTATGAACTTACTGGGCCGACTCCTCATTCTCACCGAGCGACATTTTAGGATAGGATACCAGATACAGTATCAAACTACTACAACTCGTGACGTTTTTCCTGGGCTGTAGTGAGTTGTATACACTGGTTAGAATTACTTGAGAATAGAGGTTTTTTGTGCAAGTCGATGACACGTGACCAGACTTCACCAAGATGATCAAAAATAACCAAGGTAGCTCAAGAACAGAGACACAATCATCCAAGGGTAGCAAGTTACATATATGTTGTGATTATTGTTTGTATGGAATGGATACGAATGCGATCTAAAATGCCGTTTCAATGACATAGTGACCATCCACAGGATCTTCTGCCTCCACTGCAAATATGGTGTCAGCATCACCCTCAACCTCCTGAACTTCCCATTTATTCAGTAATTTCTCTCTCTCCAGTCTCACAGCCTCAAGCCATTTCTTCTCAGCTGCCATGCGTCTCTTCATATCCGCCTCTTTCTCCTTACACGAATCGTTCAATCGGTGCTTGGCGCTATACATGAGCTCCTCTCGATATATTCTGTTATCTTCGAGCTTGGCTTCTAGGGTTTTGAGCTGCTCGGCCTTCCATTTCTGCCATAGGTCATGTTTCTGATCCATACACGCTCTCAGAGCGAGCATCGCGTCATTGATCTCTTGGCACCCACCATCCTTGTCTTTCCAATATGTCTTGAGCTGCTCGTAGTAAGCCTCTTCAAGATCATTCTCCTCCGCTGCCCGGATACGGAATTCCTTATTCAGTGCGCTTTCCTTCTCATTTTTCTTGGTCAGAGAGAGCGCCTTCAACTCAGACATCTCTTCTTCGTGTTTCTTTTCCAACTCTTGCTTTGCAGCTCTGATGTTGACGATCATGGTCTCAGCCTCCTCTTCTTGGTCGACATCAAGTAATACCTGTTGCACGTCATGCAAGTTATCGAGTACGATTCGTAATTCTTGATACTTAGTTTTAATGTCCCTTCGACGAATACTCTCCTGTCGTACTCTCTCCTCGAGTTCGTGCTGCCGGTGCTCCTCTTCTAATCTTTCCTGTTCCAGTCGTAAAAGTTCGGCCTTTAGAGCTTCTTCGCGCTCAAACTCCTCGATTTGCCGAAGAATGTGCCGCAATTCTTCGGCCTCCCCTAGCTCTTGAGCACGCCTTTCTGCTCGACGAGAAGCAGCCCCTTCTTTCAATGCCTGAAGATTCTCCATCGTACAAGTGCAAGTTCGCCAGCGCCGAGAGCAAACGTAACAGAATTGGGTGCCACATCTACAAGTCATGTGTTGGCAAGCTTCTCTATGCTCAACCAAAGCGTTGCAGTTGAAACATCTTTTCCAACCTTCATACTCAGCTAATTGATTTGTGAGAGTCATGTCGACGTCTTGGGGGCAATCCTCCCCGGCGTGAGAGGGGCCACGGCATAAGGTGCATGTTATATGAGAATGATCGCATATTCCTTGCCGCCTGCCAGGATCGATACGCTTAGGCTTGATCCAGAGACTGCAATTTGGATCGCTGCAGTAGACACGTTCGCTAATGGGAAGCTCCCACTCCTTAGACCGTTCCTCAAATGTCTTTTTAAGGTCCGTAGGGATAAACCGAAAGACGGTCTTAACGGGTATCTCGTTTAGGCAGCACTTGGGTGGCCATTGTTGTTCATTCTGGCATGCAGCAGCAACCAGGCGGACAAAACAGTCGCGGCAATAATTATGACAAGGCACTTTGATGACGTCTTTGGGATGAAAGTCATCTAGGCAGGACACACACTCACTAGAATGCTTTAGTAGAGGAATCTCTGACACATGGCTAGAACTTACACTTCCTCGATGACGCTTGGTTTAGTCGACCGACTGAGGCCTTCTCTAGCATGCTCATCTTCTGTATTTTCTTTTCGCAAAGCTCCAAGAGCGGCACCTGTGGCGCTACTCTCACCTCTTTCATCACTGCGCTGGAAGAACCGACGGAGGGCGAATAGACGCCTCTTGCTAGCTCTTGCATCGACCTTGTTGACCACGCTAGGACCACAGGTTGTCATAAGAATCTCTTTCCGACGTTTGGGAGAAGGTTCAGTCAGACTCGTCTTCTCCGGATCTAGACGTTCGGTAGGTATAATGATGGGTAAATAAGGCTCCTTGCTTTTGCCCTTCTCAGTCTCTTCTTGCTTCTCTTGCTCCTCAATTTCTTTTTGTAGGCAATCCTCTTCAATGATCCTGGCCTGGACATTCTCAAGTGAAGACTGTAGTATGTCGAGAATAACCTGGGATGTGATATTGGATGCTTTTGTCAATGCCCTCGGTGGATCGTATTTGTGCCAGTCAAGATCGACGAGATCAACATTAGGTAAGTTCTTAACCGCCCAAGAAACTCGTGGCTCTCGCTTTCCTCGAGAAGATTCAAGGCTATCAAAGACTTCGAAGGGATTCTCATAAAAATCAATATAACCTTCAGGTCCGAAGGCGCCAGGCATGAGGGGTTGGTCACGGCTCAACCCTGCCATGCCTGTCACTGTGGTCGACATGAGCCTATCCTCGTGTCCACCTGGTAATAAACAAGGCGTAAACTTCAGAGGTCAAGAAAAAATATATCTGTAATAAAGAAACCAAGCGATGATATGGCTGACTGATCGAGCGTGATAATGTTGATATACGACAGAAGGTATATAAAACAATTTGATAGTTTGAGAAGTGTCCTAGCTCTGCAGGTCATCCTATCCGTTATGAGGATCCTGGTGGCCGTGTTTAAGCATCCATTTGTTGGTTGGACTCTGTAAGGGATTCTCAGTGTCTGGTAGTGCTCTTCTCTTCTGGGGAATGATATGGCCAATCTGCCACCTCACTAGCTCAACTAAGCGTCCTTCAATGCCAGAGTCAGCACTGGAGAGTCTTGAAGGGAGGCTATCGTGCCCTGGGATGCCTTGGGATGGAGCAAGATTCTGGTGAACAGTGGTATATGGCCAATCGGATGTCCCATATCGTGGCACGCTCGCATTTGCCTGGCCATCTCTGGATTTCTGCCGTAGAAGCGGGCGAAGTGGCACAATTGACTAAACGACCATTAGGAACGAGACCGAGTTTCAGCTCATTTTCCTAGCGTGCCCGAGGAGGGTGCACGTGGTCTGAAGTAACAGAATTGTAGCCTGAAAGGGGTGAGGCGATGCTAATACTAGCGGTTCGATGAAGCTGTGTGGAATAAGTGGTAGTTGGTCGAACATTGATAGCTTACTTATACAAATCGGGCGTTGATACTCTGCAGTGTACCGTAGGTTACAGTGGGATAGACCCCCTGATAGACCCAGACAATTCCGCTTGTACTCCGCATTTGGGTGCATTGCAATCTGGCCATATAGAGAATTGGTCTGTTATCGTTGACGATTGCATTTCGTTGTGCGTATCTGCACCGTCATCTTCCATTGTTTGGTGTAGTAGAGACATCTATTTGTCAGTGGAGTTGCACAAAGCCATCGACCAGATCCCCATATAGTAGTAGCACAGTCTCCACAATGGTACTTCAATATTTCCCCAGTCAAAGGTATCCCGGCTTTGATGATTACATCAACACTTCAATCACTCAGTCGTGATTTAACTCAACCGAAACTTCAACGATTATGGCACGCCTCTCAGGACTTCAGAAAGAGGTCCTAGCACTCTACAGAAAATGCCTAAGAGAGAGTCGAAAGAAGCCACAAGTATGAACCGGATTAGCGGCAATTCATTCTTCGGGTGACTAACCATGGACTTAGGCAACTCGTTCACATTTTGAGATCTTTGCCAGGTGGGCTACCTCCAAAATAATAATGTTCCAGTTATCAATGCTCTAATAACTCCAATAGACATGAGTTCTCTAGAAACTTGGGCATCGACAAGCGCGACTTTGCTGCTATTGAATTCCTCCTACGGAAAGGACGACGTCAACTTGAGGTCTACGGATCACCAGGCATTAAAGATATAAAATAGGCAGGCGACGCCCACCAGCTCGTGCCTCTCAGGTTCGAGCAACCAATGTTTTCGACTGAGCTACAAACTGCAAGAGATGTACAATTATCATCCCGTACCCACCTTGGTAGTACCTTCCAGTACCTGGCCGAGCTGGTTCTCGGAATCCTCACAACCCAGCATCACCTCGGCTAGAATTCGAATTCTCCCACCATCAATAACATCAACTCATTGTATTATCACTCTATTATACCGGCATACTCGAACCTCTTTTCTACTATATAAGCAACTCTTTGGAACCCTTATGATTTGCGTTTTGCAGAATGGCCACACCAGGTTCCAACACCAGCTCTCGCAACTTACGCTTGCCTAGCACACGTATAACTCATGCTGCCAGCGACAGCTCAAGGGCTCGTGGGCGTATTATTTTTCGGCCACGACGAACTACACATGTGAGGTATCGGAGCACAAGCCACCAGCATGATGGCCACAGATCGAATACGTCACCACCCAATCCTGTAACACAGACAACACACCCAAAGGATCATCCTCGTAATGCCATAGGTGCGAATAGTAGCGCTGTGGAAATACATCCGCATAGAGAACCAGAGTGGATGGATGATTTTGAGCCTGATTCTGCTGCCCCCGGATTAGGAGACCGATACCAAACCCGCCCTGCTCGAGTCACACGGCCAAGACGTGACATATCGTCGAGCTCTGGATACGTCTCGAACGCCAACCTGCGAGCTTCGAAGGGCGCTAGTCAGGATGTCAGTTCCTTACACATGTCTGAGATCGACGTTTCAGCTTCCCCGAGAACAGTGTCACATTTGTCTCTCAGAGGCCAGTTATCTACGTTGGAGGCAGACGCATGTCCCGCCCCATTGCAGGCTCATGCCACAGATGTCTTTTACGATAGGCCCATCCCCAAAAATCATCGCAATGTGACCGATGAGCTCGTGGATGTCATATCGAGGAATATAGCGCAACAACTACACATGCTATCAGTCAAAGACAAACCCATACGCGGACAGGATGACTCGCGGCAGTTAAGCTCCCGAACCTCGGATGGTCTCAATAATGAGTCAAGAACCCCAAGTCAAAGAGAAGAGCTGAACCTTTTCACTCAAGAGCTTCAGAGATATGCTGAGCAGTCGGGTGCCAAAGGCAAACTGCCGATTCCTACCCCAACTCCACCTCGCTCTGGTACAAGCCTTCATACGATAGGAGCTCTTCTACCCTTTCGGTCCGAGTTCAAAGCTGCCGGCCTCGCAATTACTTCAAAAGACCAAGCGAGATATCCTTCGCGTCAATCTCCTGTTACCAAAGCCAGAGCTGCGATGACCCAACCATCGCGATCTGATCATAGACAACGACATCTTCTTCAAGTTAATGGCAATGCAGGATGTCCCAGTTCAAGCACAGAAATTCCTTTTCCAGTCTCAAAAGATATGGATGAGTTCAGATATACAATGGTAGACCAGTCTGAACCCCTTAAGTCTCGAGGAAAAAAGGCAGAAGCAGAACATAAGGTACCTCGGACTTGTTGCACTTCTTGCCAACTTGGAGATCTGTGTCAATGTAGTAGTGACTGGAATTGCCTCCTGCTAACACAGAAATCAAAGCCCTTGTATTCAGAATCTATCAACAACAAGGCTTTGACTGGACCTACGGCCAAGCTCCCGCGATCCCATATGCATACATATCCTGAATGGCCCGATATGACATATTCGGAGAGAAGGAAGTCGTATCAACAAAACAACCTTGAAAAAAGGACGACCAAGCCGACTTCTCAAGCTGCGCGAAGCACGCAAAAGAGGACGCAATTGAACCGGGCTTTTTTCACTGGGCCAAAGACACCTACGATCCGCTCGCTCATGTCAAGGGAATCGTTTTTACAGGATAATGCTGGTCCGTCCTCGACTAACCATCACTCCCGCATATTAAACAAAATTTCTATTCATAGAAATCGTCACTCAGGGCTTCATCAAAAGCAGAGCCCCTGCATACGACCCGTCCAGACCTCGACAGATCTCAAACAGTCAGCGTTGGTGCAACCTCGTCCGAGACGCTGCCATAGTTTGAGTGCTGATATTCTTGTCCCTCAACAAGTAAATTCCACAAAGAAAGCCATCAAACCTTTACCAGAATTGACTCATCCAGATCCCTCATCTACATCTTCAGACCAAAGTTACAGACTGTCTGACGATAGTGATGTCTCACCATCTACGCTGAAGAAGAAACTTGATACAGGGGAAGCAAAGGCATCAGTGGACAGAAAAACGAAGTATGAAAGCACTTCCATATCGCCAAACCATGTTACTTTCTGTTCACGAGGCTTTTACGGTCGAAAGAAAGGACGGCCAAATGTACCGAAAAGGACGTCGTCCATTCGAAGTCTTCGAGCAGCCAAACAAGACTATGATCAAGACGAAATCCTGGATCGCGATGTGCTAAGAGGTCTCCATATTGCAGCTTCAGCAGCCTGCAACGAGCAGATCGATGCGTTCATTCATGAGAAGACTGGTTTACACATTCGACAATTTCTGGCTGATCTCATACCGCTTGAGAGTCTGGGTAACGAAACTGTGCGAGAATCAAAGGAAGAAAGGGCGAGGAGAAGGCGGGCAGACATCAGGGAGGTGAAGCGACGAGTGAGGGAATCTCGGCAGATGAGAGAGAGCCATGGTTTGACTCCTAACGAGCGTGGCGTAACAATTGAGAGCCATTCTTAGTCGTTAGTTTCGGCCATTCTTGTGCCATTGGGTGCAACAGAGAGATTATCACACCTAACTTGGAGAAGAAGCTAAACCTCACCAAAGCTTGTATAATTGCAGAAATCCCAATCAGTTACATCTTAATGGACAACAACTCGTTGTTATGAGTAGGGCGTCTGTTTCAAATCATAGTCTGCATCTGAGTGGCTGCAGGGGGTTGACGTATGATAAATACTTCCCCACTTAACTTCAGGTTCTTGGCCTCTTTGAGTTTATAAGCGCGTCTGGTGCCGCCATTGTTGCCGATTTGACATATGTATGAGATTTTTGCCTCTAAAGAATCATGGATTCGCTTTGGCTGTCTCAAAATGGCATTCAGGCTTTGCGAGCCAACTTCAGCTCACATAGGAGCTATGATAACGAGTACTTTTTGAGATGCTGGAAGCACCAAACATGCAAAAGTTGTCTCGCCGCTTCACAATGCGGCTGGTGTCCCTTCGTACGGCTCTGACCTTCAAACCAAACTACTCAAGTAACATGCTCATTTTTTATAGACATGGTCTTGTGTACCAAATACCAGCAAGATTCCTCTGCTTGCCCCAGCATACGGTTAGACCATCAAAACTCAGGGAACTCCTTGTTAAGGCAAAGTCTTTCATGGTATATGACTAACTCATAAGATAGATGAGAATGTTTGTCCACATTGGGCCGAGCGATGGGAATTACGGACAAAACCTCTCGGTTGCCAGGTTTCATCAATAACTAGTCTGACCGCTATCGCCGCCATTGTATCAACGATCGTTTTTGTTCTACTCCTGGTCTGCCTTGTGATGGCCCTCCGACTGTTCTGGCAATATCACAGGAAGCATCCTGGGTGGTGGTGGCTACGAAGTCAACGCTGGGCAAGGAAGTGGCTACGAGCTGGTGAACTTGAGCCTCTAATACCGGGAAGCTGGCCGGATAATAGAGATCCTTAGGAGAGAATGTCGAGCAACCGCCGCGCGACTATGAGATTTGACCGAGTCACAACAGACACTAAGCGATTTCTGCAACTGACACTCGATATCCCTTAGCCAGAGCTGACGGGAGGGATAATAGCCACTTCGTCTGCTTCCTGGATCACTGTGTCTGAAGCACCATTCTCAATAGGCGAGTCTACATAATCAAGGTTGAGAGTGACTAGGCAAGAATCGAGGATCTTGGCTTTCATGCCAGGGTACTTTGACTCGAGTTCGGCAAAAAGTTTGTTGAGCGGCATGGTGGCTGGGAAAGCTTCATAATCTTTGCCAGTGAAAGAGCTAGCGCTGGCGAAGTAGAGAACATTGAAATGGCCAGCTGGAGGCTTGGGGGCTGAAGACATTGTGGGAGTGAGGTGCCTAAAACATCTTGTTGCATGTTAGCCAAGTGGCCAGACAACAAAGATGGAAATCAAATAGTGAGGAAGGTTTTGGATCAGAGATCTTGGTGATAAAAAAGGTGCATCAATGTATGTTTCAGGTAATACATGCTAGAAAACATCATTCCAAATAGGCTTGTATGAAAACCAATTTGTCGACTTACCAAAGATGTGGGAGCTTGAGAGGAGGTTGGAGGTAGAAGGGAGAAGATTTCCTCTGGCCACCCCGCCCAATTTGAGGTCAGGAAAATTGCACGTGACCTGAGAATCACGATGTCAAGCGAGGTTAGATATGGGGAAG
Organism: Fusarium beomiforme; assembly: GCA_002980475.2. Classification (NCBI taxonomy): domain Eukaryota; kingdom Fungi; phylum Ascomycota; class Sordariomycetes; order Hypocreales; family Nectriaceae; genus Fusarium; species Fusarium beomiforme. The sequence continues at coordinate 20,010 of PVQB02000659.1, read as the reverse complement.
CAATTTGTCAGAAGAAGGAAAGAGCTATGGTATCTGCAGTTGCTAGGTCAATACTAAAGCCACTAAGTCGTTCAGATCTCAACGCAGGATTTGCAGATCGGCGAACTTTCAGTATGGTTTTTCTTGCCTGACCTGAGCAACTTCGAAAGAATCAGAGCCGATGTTACAGAGGGAGGACGCCGCGGAGAAAACAAGGAAATTTCACTTTTCTTCAGATTCCAATGCTGCAGAAGAACAACTGTTCTGGTATTGTTTTCGTTATGCCAGACCAGATCCGTCCGTGTGACTCCTCTAACAAATGAAACTGGAGTGTCATGTGCAGCTCCAGGTCAATGTTCCAGTCCCAATACAAGGCGCGCACGCCATGGCATTAGCATGTATAGACCATCCATCGTTGACCGTCTTCCAAGAACCCCATGCTCCCCAGAATGCACATTTATCGTAGTCGTCGGGCCTCACGCTCGGACTCGAGGAGGCAGAGGATGTCGTCCTCACGGACTGTGTGGGTGTACGTCAGCATTTGCGCTTGGATCCCTACTCTTGAAGTCTCGTCGAAGTGCTGGAGAGAATTTCGAGGATTAAATCGTACCTGGGCCCTTGACGTTTCGGATGATCGATCGGGTCTGGTCGTCCATGAACTCGACGCGGACCTGGGTGACACCACCACGAGAACCTAACCCCAGTCAGAATTTCCTTCATCTTTCGTTTCGAATTTTGTGATATCGTGTCTTGGATATTAGACTTCGAGGGAAAACGCACCGGTTCGGCCGAGAACTCGGGTGACCTTGACGAGCTTGACGGGCTGCTTGGAGGCGTCCATTGTTGCGACCTAAAGAATTGGTGAGCTGGAGGGAAATAGAAAGCGTGATGGGTCGAGAAGTAGCCGTACTGTTGGGAATTTGGGTGGATTTGGCGGTGGTCGCGAACGTGAGCTGAAGAAAGAGTGAACTTTTTTCGTTTAATTAATTGTGTGCTAAAGCCCTAGAGTTTGGTGTGATGAGCGGATTAATAGTCAGCCCGGTCGGCTGGTTGCAGCCACGTGGCGCAGCTTGCGGCGCCTCGAGCCAGATCGTCAACATGTGCTTTAAGCCAGGATGAGATTATGTGGTGAGGAAAAGATTTAGATATTATCTTTGAATCCTCAACGACTCAACTGCATCATTTTCTTTGTAAATTGACTTGTTTGCTAGGGTATCAGACCAACGCATCGTTATTCATAAATCTTCTATCCTCTCCTCGAGATCCTTGACCCACTCTTCCATGATTTGCTTATTCTTCTCAATCGACACGCTCCCGTCTTTTACAGCAGCTTCAATCTTCACAAGACCTTCATTCCACTGCTTTAGTTCTGCTGCCATCTCTGCCTGCTGTTTCTCAATGCGGGTTAATGTGTCGCTGGCAGTGGCAGCATCAGCATGAATTGCTCTCAATGATCGTAATCGATCTAAGAGAGGTGGCAGGATAGGAGTCAAGTTTTCGATCGTAGGGAGAATGCCATACAGAGCATTGATTTTGGCTTCCTGCTCAGTCTCTTCGGTCTGAGCCGAAGGGACATTTCGACCAAGCTCTTCTCTCAAAGACCTGGCCTTCTCCCGAGAGTCATTAAGCTTGTCCTGCTCTTGAGCCAGTGTCCGTACTCTTCGACTAATTGCGTCCAAATTGGCCGTCGAAGCTTCGGCGAGTGTAGAGATCTGCTTGTTCATAGAGTCCAAAGTAGGCAAAATTGCACGAGGAAGGCCAGTAGCATCAGCCTCTGGCATTAATGAAGCATTGATTCCCAGTCCCTTCTCCAGCATCAACAGTCGACGGTCGAAATCAGTTGCCTTTGCCAATGCATGACTTTGTTCGTATGTAGGCGCGTACATTATAGTATAGGTTGCATCCTCATTTGACAGTGTATCAGCGGTCTTCTCTTCAGGAGTTGTATTTGTCCTTGGAATTCGAATCGAACTTGGACGGCCGGCGGGTTTTGATATTTCGTCCAACACTTGGCTGAGGGATGTCAATCTGTCGTCACTCGCGGCAACACTGTTGTCTTCTTTTGCTTGAGATTCCGCTCTTCGCCTTGCATACTCGTTCTTTGCTTCTTCCACCTCGCGCTTTAGACGAGCAATTCGGCGTTCCAAGCTCTCATCGTCGTCGTCATCAGAGAGGTCGCCAAGCTCCTGAGTACCATCCTGCAGTATCCTTTGTCTTCGGCTGGAGGCCTTGTACGACTTGCGTTTTCCATCAACTCGGTCTGAGAAATCAACTCCATTCGCGTCCACATTGGTGGGAAGGAATCGAGAGCGTGCTTCATCTATTCGTAAACGGGATCGAGAGATACCAGGCGTGTCATCCTCAACATCGTAGAACTCGTCGTCCGAAAGGGTTCGAGCGGCGATTGTCTGTGGATTGCGTCAGCGGATGTCTATTGTATCTGTAGCACAAAAAAATTACAGGGACTGTAGAATTGTCGTCTGTGAGCTCAGGAGTCTCGTAGATGTCTGGAGCGGAATCCTAGATACCTATTAGCATGTGTGATTCTCTTGTGGTGAGGTGACAGCTTACCAGATCTGGAAGAGCGGCGTACTTCCGGTTGAGAGCCATGTTCACTACTTAAAAAGATTTGGAATGTAGCCGACTGATACAAAAAGCATGAGGTTTCGGGTGCAGAGCTTTAATTAAGATCCTCAAGGTTGTTGGAAGGTTGAAAGGTGGTATACTGCTTCGCTTGTACTTTGGAACAAAGGAATTCCAGCACTGGCCAGTCATATCCCTTTAGGAAACCGAACTGGCTCGTTCAAGCACTGACCATTAGGTAGCGTACCAACAGCGCTATTATTCACTGTTTACTTAGCCCCTGGAGGCACTGGACCACCTATTTAGCCAGGTTGCGGGACAGGCGCGTTTAATCAGACGCGCCGTCTGGTGGGTGGGGCATCCAGCAACTTCTCTGGCCACCTCAGTGAAGGAAGGAACAACACAGCTGATAAGTGCCTTTCAAGTGAGAAGACCGCCAAATCAATTCTTTGCTCATACATCCACACTCCTTTGATTTGTTTTTTTATTTGATTTATAACGTCCTATAGCAATGCTCTAGCTTCTGGGTTCCTCTCCTTCCTCGAAAACGATCCAGACCTCAAACCTCTCATCACCACATAAAGATTCACTTCAAACCCCTCTCTTTCCCGTCCAGGCTGGCCACAAAGAGAGGTGATCTGTCATGGCTGGCAGAGTAATGGGATTGAGCAGACAACAAAAGCCACCACAACTACTCTCCCAGATTAGTGGTAGGGAAAAGCAAAAACTTGAACAGCAACCTGACGATATCAACGCTCTGCCCTTGTCTTCCGAGGATGAGGCAGAGAATGATATGCCCGCAGCCGCAGCTCTCAAGCTGAGACGAAGTAACTCCAGCGATCAAATGCACATGGAGCAATCTGGTGATTCTGAACCAGAAACTTCAGCTCGTGTAGATATCAAGCGCACAGCCTTCAACAACCCGAGTACTAGTAGTAAAACTCAAAGAAATACCATTCGGAAGGTGAGTCAGAAGGATGACAATACGGAAACATCTTCCTCAAGCGCGAAGCGAAGGAAACTTGACAGTAATTCCGGAGCTGGCCCACCAACTCACTTGATGAACTTAATGGGATTTCCCAAACAAAGGAAGAGCAAAACGACATATGGCGGCTCAAAGTCGCGAGAATCTCAGATTTCTCGTGGTCCGCCAGGGTCACAAGAAAATAAAGGTTCGTCAAGTGTCGACCGTCTCATAGTCCTATTAACCCCATCTGTAGGGAAGGCAAAGGTTCCAAAGCGCGAGCCGATACATGAGACCACTGAGGAAGATGACTTCTTACATAGCTCCCAGACGGAAGAAAAACCGACCTTTAAACCTGTCTCACAAGAATCTTTCAGCAGCCCAACGCAGTCAGGAGTTGCTTTAAGGCCTGTCCCTAAGGATGATTTAAGGACCCCCAGCAAGGCAGGAAAGACAGAGACAAAATCCACAAACCGTGATCCGTCTGCTACTCCAACAAAAAGCCAGGCGACACATGCCACTAAACTTTCGCAAGACGAAAATTGCAGGTCACGCTCCTCATCTCAGAGTGGATCATCTTTGTGGAATAAATTTCACGGCGAGAAGCCCAAGAAGAAAAATAGACCACAGACACCCGAATACAAGCCAGCCAGATTCGTTGCGCCAGCCAAGATTGATCATCTCGATGGTAGCAATAGCGATATAAGTAGCTTATCATCGCCAGTCCTGTCGGATCTAGATCAGCTTAGCGATACGGAAACGATCAAAGAAGTGTCCCCTGAAGAACAGACTAGCGTGGAAGATAGCATGACGAAATGCCCTTGGTGTGGGGATTTGGTATCGGGCCAGGCACTTAAGGATTATTCCAAAGGCAAGAGACTGAATGTGCAAATGCAGACAAGGTTCTGTGCTAAACACAAGAAAGAAACTGCTCTGGAGACGTGGCGTGAAAGAGGTTATCCTCACATTGATTGGAACCGCCTCGAAGACCGGCTGGTTGACCACCGAGCATACTTGACAAAGATCGTTGATGGGAAACAGTCTTTTTTCCGTGATATTCTGGCAGAAAAGATCGAAACAGGTCAGGCCAGATCGCTCAAGAAAGAAGGAAACCTGAACCCAGGTTACTATGGCCCCAGGGGCTGCAAACTTATGTGCGATTACCTTGTGGAAGAGTTTGGCGAATTGTTGAAGGAGAAAGCTACAAAAGATCGTGTCATCGCTGGACGTGGTTCGGCAGCTTTTATTCAGTCGGTCTTGGTTGCTGAACTTGCGGTACAATTGATAATGGAAGATATGGATGTGTCAGCCTCTGAGGCCAGAGAGATTATGAAGGAGAGCAAGGCTCTTGGGGAGTTGATTCACGAGGAACCATGAAATATATTTGAATGTGAGCATACGGCCAGTTAGGAGATAATATCATATATACATATATGTATATACTCTACATTGAGGCATTAAAAATTCCCTCGCTCCTTGCTCATTGACATACATGCCTGCTTATCTTTCAATGATGGTTTCGTGTAGACTGACATGAAAACAGAATTTTGAATTTGTTATGTCGTGTGCCAATGTGGCCTTCTAGGTCTAATCACAGCTCTCTGAACTGGTCAGAATATGAAACATGTAGATTCTAGTCAGTGCTGACTTTTTACCGGCCTTCACCACCCGATCTCTCTATCCACGCCGTTCTTTATTGTTCTTTCTTTGTCTTGAGTGAAATATCAGTTGTGGTCTGCATGAAGAACTGTCGCTCAATAGCTTTGAGTACCTCGTCGAGAAGTCTGAATAGAGTTAGTTGAGCATAAAGCAGAGTGAGGGGCTTTTTAAACTTACACAACCGGAGCACTAATGGTGACAACTGCCTTCCATTCCCGAACGTTCAAAGGCACAATAGAGAACAGACCTTGAAGGAAGGGAATATAGAGGAGAGCAAAATGTAAAGCCATGGACAGAGCAATGGCATAAACGAGCATCATGTTCTTCCATAAAGGCAGAGTGAGAAGAGACTCACTAGATGACAAGGCGTTGATGGCGTTAAACATCTCAATGACAACTAGAATAGACAAGGAGACCGTGGAAGCTGCCTTGGCCATATCGTTGGAGAACATCGAGCAGTCAATCTCAGGGAAGTCAGCTGAGCAGTGGTGGAATCGAGTCAGCTGGCGGAAAGTGATCTGAGGGCCCTCTGGGTTATACATGAACCACCAAGCGTAGCCAGCAACAGTAGCAAGACCAACGTAGGTGCCGATAACGAGATAACGGAAGAAGAGCCATCCGCCAATGAGGGCTTCGTCTCGCTTGCGGGGGCGGCGTTTCATGATGTCGTGGTCAGGGGGGTTGAAAGATAGAGCGGTGGCAGGCAGACCATCGGTTACGAGGTTGACCCAAAGAAGTTGAACGGGTACCAGAGCCTCGGGCATACCAAGTGCAGCTGTCAGGAAAATCGAGACGACTTCACCAATGTTGGAAGAGATCAGATACCGGATAAATTGCTGAGTATTGTTGTAAATGGAACGGCCCTCCTCGATGGCAACCTCAATAGTGGCAAAGTTGCTGTCAGCAAGAACCATGTCGGCGGCCAGCTTAGAGACATCAGTTCCTGAACCCATAGCAACACCAATATCGGCCTTCTTGAGAGCAGGGGCATCGTTGACACCATCACCAGTCATAGCAACAACCTCGCCAAGAGATTGAAGGAGATCGACCAGTCGGGATTTGTGGCTAGGTTCAACGCGGGAGAAGAGAGAGGCACGTTTAGCTGCCTCCAGTTGCTCGCTAGGGGACAGCTGGTCAAACTCACGGCCAGTGTAACTCTTTCCAGTAAGATCCTCATGATGACCAAAAACACCAATCTGGCGACAAATGCTCTCGGCGGTGTTGCGGTTGTCTCCAGTGATGACGATAACACGAATGCCAGCATCCTTACACTTTTGTACAGCACCGGGAACCTCCTCTCTGGGAGGATCAAGCATGCAGACAAGGCCGAGGAAAGTCATTTTCTGCTCAAGCTGGGCATATTGTTCTGTAGAAGAAGCGGAGTGCAAAAGTGGAGTGTCAGCCACTTCGTCGACGCTGGCGAGAGCGATAACTCGGAGACCATTGTTACCATATCGTACAATTTCGCTCATCAAACGGTCTGCAATCTTTTTGGTAAGCGCAACCTTCTTGCCATTGGAACCAACAAGAGTCTGAGTGCAACGATCAATGACAGATTCCGGAGCACCTTTGACCAAAAGTTTTTTATCATTGCCCTTTCCAACCAAGACAGACATGCTCTTGCGATCACGGGAGAATTCGTATGTGGCAAGGCGAGGCAGTTCCTTCTGGTAGGCTGTGCTGGCATAGTGGACGCAATCTTCAGGGCGGGTATCGGTAGGGGCACAAGGTCCAATCTTCTCAACCAAGACGCGAAGAGCACCCTCAGTTGGTTCACCAATGCTGGAAAAAGTGGCAGATCGGGAATCGTAGGCAAGTTGAGCGTCGTTGCAAATGGCGGCGACCTCTGTCATTTGACGAATAGTAGCAGAAGAGTTGGACAGATCCTGAACGACAATGCCATATGACTTGATGGCTCCGCGGGGGGCGAAAGTAGTACCCTCGACATCGAACTCATTGAGATCACTGCCAGACTCGTTGAGATGCAAAACCTTGCTAACACTCATCTGATTGGTTGTCAGAGTACCGGTCTTGTCAGAGCAAATGACGCTGCAGCTTCCAAGGGTCTCGACAGAGGGAAGGCTTCGGACGACAGCGTTCTTAGCAGCCATCTTTCTGGTTCCGAGGGCCAGGCAGGTAGTGATAACAACGGCTAGACCCTCAGGAATCGCGGCAACACCAAGAGAGACAGCAATCTTCAGGTAGTAGATGGCGCCCTTTGTCCAGTTGCCGTGGCTAGGATCATTGAAGTTGGGAATGTTGATGAGCCAAACCAGGATGCAGATAACAGTAATAACCTTGGCCAGCCTGTCGCCGAAGTCGTTGAGTTTCTGCTTCAAGGGGGTGGGTTCCGAGATCTGCGCAGTGATGCTTTCGTGGATATCTCCGATAGCGGTATTAGGACCAGTGAGAACGACAATAGCACGAGCGCGACCAGTTACAACAGTTGTTCCAGAGAATAACATGTTAGTCTGGTCCTGCAGAACGGCTTTCTCATCTTCGATGACCGTAGAAGCGCGTTTTCCAACACTCTCGCTCTCACCAGTGAGAACTGCCTGATCGACGGAGAAACTGTTGCTTTCGATAGAAATAACTCGACAATCGGCAGGAATACGATCGCCGATAGAAACCGTAACGATATCGCCGGGAACCAGCTCTTCGGCCTTGACTCGTGAAACATGACCACCATTTCGCACCACATTGGCTTCGTTGGCTGAGTATTCCTGCAACGCGGCGATGGCCTTCTCGGCGCTGCTTTCCTGGGAGACGCCGACAACACCATTGAGAATGAGAATGGTGAGGATCTTGGGAAACAGGTCAGTGGCTTGCTTAAACCGAAACAGACAAAAGGTTAAAGAAGTGAAATTGCACTTACGACAACAGGGTCCACGAAAGCACTCCAACCTTCTTCCTCGTCGAAAAGTGCAAGAATGAACGAGACGGCAGCGGAACCGAGAAGGATAATGACAAGCTGGTCTTTGAACTGCTCAAGGATGAGCTCCCACAGAGGAGTAGGAGGCTCCTCAGGAATAGCTATCATAAGTTAGACAGATCAATACGATGGCGGGGCTAACGAGAATCTAACATACAGTTGCGCCCGTATTTTTTGCGTAGCTCGGTAACCTGAGAGTCGCTCAAGCCTGTAGACTCATTGACGTTGAAGTTGGCGAGGACATCGCCAACTGGTTTCGCGAACGCACTCTCCATGGTGAATACGATGCGCAAGGCGAGCGCTCGGGTCGATGCTGAACCTGGTTCGTATGCGGAGTTGACAACGAGAGGGTTTGCGACAAGAGAGAGAAGAGGTCTAGCAAACCTTGAAGCAAGGAAAGGAAGATAATGCAGACGTCAGAAAGAAAATGACAACACGAAGAACCTGAAAGGAAAAAGAAAGTGCAGGAGAGAAAGTAGAAGACACGGAGGCAATAAACTAAGGTAATCGCCAGTTTCCAGTCCTGTCAAGGAACAGTTACAGTACCTAAAAAGGTCGATTTGTCAAGACGGGAAAGGTAAGGCAATGGAAGGGGCCCACGCACGTGGCAACCTTCAACCTTGCAGTACGGCTTGTATTCTTACTAATAATGGGGGAATTCACAGCGGAACCTGCTTCACTGGACTAAACAACTGGACAAACTATCAATCTTCAGACTCATAAACTTTTTTGATTCCATATTTCGCTCGAGTTCTGTTGGCGAGTCGGTTCGTCGTCGAAAAGCTCAACGTGTTCGTTTCCATCTCGGGCAGTCGGCATGTCTCTCCTGCCTTCTAGCGTCAGAGTAGCGCATCCGCACAACCTAGGAGAACCACTGTAAAACCTCTTGAAAACAGGCACGAGTCCCCTGAAAACCGATTCAAGACTGTAGTTGCGCCCAGAAACCCAGCTCGTCTTTACCTCGCTTGCGACTAGTTCTGCAAGCACCGCCACGATGCCGAGCCAGTTAGCTTACACCTTACATCACAACAAGATACAAGTTGAGTCCTGACTTGCTGAGCATATATGCCAAGTTGTCGATTGCCGAATAAGCCGTTCTCACCAATCGAAGTTGAAGATGAGGATGGGTAAGTCAGAGGGTCGGTGGAGTCTGACTACATATCTATCCACAAAGATATGAGATCCTCGTAAGTTTCTAAGGTCAAAGTATTTTCATCCCGGTCCGGTATCGCCGACTGACTCTGGATCTGCTTGGCGGCTTGGGAAAGTTGGTGGTCATGACAACCTCACTCAGCAAAATTATGTGGAGAAAGACATCAGATGCGAATCTTCAACCTCGATAACTTGGATTAAGTGTGATACTTTGAGGGAATTACTTGTTACATGAAATACGTGTCATGGGGATTGCTGGAAAAAAAAATTTATTCTGAAGTTTAAAGGTCCTTATACTGCCTCGGTAGGTACCCAGCTACTGGAGCTTATTCCATGCCATCCATTCAACAAGAATAGCAACCTACCTACCAAGGTTGATGTGGATGCTTCATCTCGCATCTACCTAGATAACTGAAATACTTCAAGTGTTGGCCTGTCCACATCAGATTGACGGGCTTTTCTAATTACCCCAAATGGAATTTGTTCTTGCCGTGATATTGTTATGTGAATGCGGCAAATATTCTATAAGTTAAGGACCAGTGTCATGATCAACTGGCCGAATTCATCGATTGTAGCACGCCACAACACGCCTTACCTACAGCGTGAACAACAAGACATCCTGCGCACTTATCTTGGAACCGTTGTGTTTCTTGTGCTTGACCTCGTGGCAGGAAGCTTAGCTCCTCAACCTTATTGATACTGCATTATGCACTGTCGAAGTCCAATAATGGTGCCACAAAGAAGACGGTCACACAACCATGATCCCAAATCGAGATTCTTTCAGCCTCCTCAGCCTCTTATATATCTGAGAAAGCCCCTAATTTTCAAGCCCCCGTCCGCCACATTCGAAGGGCACTGACCGCTGTCTCGGCCTTGACCATCAACAGTACGAGTTTACAACCAGCCTTGAACTCGTATCATCTCGTGGCCGCAAACAATGAGGCCGACTTCATATGACTCGAAGGAAATGTTCAGCCAGCCTTCTGCTCAAAGCATATTCTGAACCTGAGGGATTGTCCAATTGACTTTTTGTCTCGTGGCATCACAACCACTAGACTCGGGCATCAATATTGCCGTATCCAGTACTTTCAGCTTCACCTTGCACTAATAAGGCAATACAGGTGCCTTTTTGTATCACCACTTCTCGGCCGTGACACTTTGGTTCATCGCCACCGGCTGTGCACTCACGTAGCCTGTGGTCATGGATGTTGAGTTTGAGTTGAGCCAATATGGCTGTGCAGAATAGACTGGCTGGGGAGTTTATCTTTGTCAGTTTTGGTCGAACTTCTCGGTGAATATGGCCTGCATGGCCACCCATCGCTTTTGCCCGACTGCCTTTAATACGCCATGGAGGAAGGAATATTCCGAGATACTGTATCTCTCAGTCGACACTACCTACCTACCTACCTACCTTACCATGCAGGTAGGAAGACAGTCGTTGATGCCCATAGACTTTTACCTCCTGCCAGCTTTGGGGATTGTCTTCCCTAGTTTCTGCAGCTTTGAACTCTGTTGCATTGTTTAGACTCTCATTTATGACTTCTTCTTCATCATTCATCATCACAGCCATGTTTGGACAACTCGTCTGAAGCCGCTTTTTTGGAGTGTTGTTGGGCTTTCTTGGAACCAGCACCTTGTTACTTTCTTGGACCTTTACCTCGTCGCTCTCTTTCATCATGGCTCTCGTGGACCCGTCACCCTTGCCCGACGTTTCTCGCAGCATCCCTAGTTCAAGGCATTTTAGTTGGACGGCCGGCTTTCCATCTATATCACGGTACGATTCCAATGACAGTCTTCGCAGATTATATGACATCCATTTGCCGTCGAGATTGGATGAGCTATGCCTCGATGATATTGGTACCTTAAGAACCTTGAATAGCACCACTCAACATGCGAGCTCTGAAAGAGTGGCTACTCCACGCCCTCAGCCTTCTTGTCCACAGAGGCAAAATGAAACGATCCAAGAGGTTTCCTATAACAAGCCCCTCACTCAAAGTACAAGGCCTCGACGGCCCTTCTCTAAATGGATGAAATCATTGTATCGACGAGTTAGCCAAAGAGACAATGAAAAAGGAATTTGCCCCCCGGACGCTGAAAGGGGACATATCGAGCGCAATGGAGCTTACCAGCGGTCGATCCATCGCAAAATTAGTCGCCGGCTTTCGTCTTCAGGGTCTTCACTTGGTTTCATCGAGGCGATTCGAAGTGCTAGTACCAGCATAGCTAGTGCCAGTGCTATCTCGCGCTCACGCCGGCACGATCGTCGCTCACGTTGCCGGTCACGAACCGAACGGAGTAGTCGAGCCTCTCTGTCTGCCCCAAGGGTTTCTGAGGACAGTGTTCCGTTCGAAAAGGCCCGTGTTGATGTTGCTGCTCTTCAACGTTCTCTACGACGCCGGCAGATCCTTGAGGAGCTCATCAGCACGGAGGAAGGTTATATTGGTGACGTTCGCTTTCTCGTCCATGTAGGGTAATTCTGACACTAATACACTACTATTAGAAGTACTGACAAGAACTAGACCTACATCAACCTACTTGCTGCTCTCCCAACTTTGCCTGAGCGGCTACGCTCTTCCATTAACCACAATTTCGATCAAATTCTTCAGCTCCACGAGGAAATACTTGGCGAACTTCATAGGGTCGTTCCAGATTCTGAATACAGCCAAACCGATCATCTTGCCGCATCGGCCTCAAAGTCGGTCAATCACAAAACTGGTCATCGCCGGTGGTCGAGTCTGGATATAGTTCCGTGTGATCAAAGCAGCTTTCAATTACTAGAAAGAGAGCCTGGTATGCTGTCTGAACCCCAAGTGGCAGCCGACGTGGCCAAGATTTTCAGTAAGAGGGTAGGTTGCGGCCTTGCTGCTCGCCATATTGTGGTTACTGACGTTGTATCAAGATGTACCGGTTCTTTATGTATAAGGAATACGGTGCGACGTATGAGATGATGATCAAAGACGCTACTTCAGCATTGGAAAACCTCCCCGAGTGGGAATTGCATCAAAAAGGGCTTGAAGCTTTTGCTTTCACTGTGGAGTCCTCGCCATCGGCCGATAGCAAGAAATCCCTTACCATAGGTGATATTCTTGTCAAGGTATGCTCGTCTGGCTTTCTCTACTTTATCATCTGACATGCTAGTGCTAGCCTATTCAAAGAATTTGCAAATATCCCCTTTTATTTGCGGAGCTACTAAGGTGTACTCCAGTCATTGATTGTCCAAACTCCCATATGGAAGTTGAAGCTACACTAATGAGACTTCGAGAGGCCACAGCCGAGATCAATCGCTCAACCGAGGATAACTTGATGAAAGGAACCCTTGAAAAGACCTGGCTATTGCAAGATCGCATCGTGTTTCCAAACAGGGTATTCTTCAGATATCTTCCGTATAGAATTCATGCTGACAAGTTACAAGAGACTCGATGCGTATTCGAAGAATCAGGTTCGGTCGTTTGGGCATATTCAGTTGTGTGGAGCCTTGCATGTATGCTGGCAGTCGCCAACCGGCGTTAACGGTCAGTATATGATCTGCTTACTCTACAAAGACGTCCTTTGTCTGGCTTCAGGTGGAAGGTTTGACCCTATATACACGATTCTGGCCTGCATTGATGTACATTGTTCGACTGTTCAGAATGCCGACAATGGGCGCGGTAAGGCATACCCTGTCTATGGGAAACTCTAACTAACATGTTTTGTAGGCTTGCAATGTCATCTAGCTCCCTTCTCTTGGAAGCTTGTTTTCGAGAGTGACCATCAACTATATGAGGTGGTTATGACAGCTTGTACTTCAAAGGAGGAAAACGAATGGCGTACCCGACTATACCAACCTCTCGGCTTAGACCATATTGCTAGATCTTCTGGTCTTCAGATATTTCTCTCTCTTGACATTCAAAGTCTAGGTACTGTGTTCGGACAACCTGGTAAGTCCACCTTAATCTAATAGCCGAAAAAATATAGTCTTGCTGAGCAGCGGTAGGAACTATTGCAAGGAGCCTATCAACACATCAGACATCTTTAGGGAGCTCCGACTCATCCCTGTGCCATGTCATTCTCAAAAATACGAGTACTACGCGACTAATGATTAGCACCAGCTCCGGAAACGGTCTCTATCGTTCACAGTCTTTGTTATCAACAAAAGTAAGAGCGCCAGTACTGGTACCATCTCGAAGTGAAAGAGCGCGGCTCGAGGTGCTTCTCTCAGACGTCTGGAGTCAAGATGTTCTCCCCTTTCCTAGCATGACGAGCATTGCACGGAATGAACAGATAATCAGACGGTCAGCATCAACCGTAATGAGAAAGTTGAGTGTATCTAGCATGACCAAAAGGTCAGGAAGCTTGTCACGCAGAATGACCGACGACCCATCGAGCGAAGACCAGCCCCGGCAAAGCAGTTTTTCAAGCGATGGCGGCTTTAATTTCTCCGACAAGGTTAGTCGTGAGGAGAGCTCGCACTCTTACACAACCAAAGCCTCGACTCTCCCAGAGACACGAGAGCTCAGCGAAGAAGGCCACGTATCAGACAGCAGGTCCCCGAGGCTCGAGCTGACACAGATATCCGAACTCGAACCTCTTGATTTGGTTGAGATTATTTCAGACAAGTCACTGGAAAGTGAGACGAAAAATGCACCGGCTCTTCAAGAGTGTATGACAAACAGGATCCAAGTTAGTTCTCCACAAATTAGTGCCAGAACGGAAACACGGTCTGTCGGAAAGGAGAATGTGTCTTTGTGGGCTGATATTCCAGTGCAGAGCACAGATGTTCCATGGCTGAAGAGTAAAGGCTCGAAATATGAAAAGAAGTGCACAGGCATCCGCAGAGTCTTTCGGTGAGAATTTGTAATGAAGTATTGGCTAGCCATGATGTTCAATATACCTCAGGTTGCTGTGCTATATTATTAGTTCAGAGATCATGGGAAACTGCGTATTGGATTTCCTAATTAGCATCAGTACGGAGTACCACCCCGATGTCAAAACTAGTCGATGATTATATTACTTTAGCAAGCCTATTAGGTACCTAGTCTAGGTAGTTTCTGTACAACACTTTAACTAACAAGCTAAAGCTGGGGAAGTCAACCCAATTTCTGCTGCTTGGTATGAAATCATGAGTTTTTTGACTTTATGGAGCGGGATATAATTACGTGTGCTGGATAATGCACAAATCATGAAGTTAATTCCTGGGCATCAGGCATCAGGCATCAAGAAGCAGTACGTACTAATGTTCCCAGAGAAACAGTGACGGAAATCACAGGCAATCAATACCTTATGGCTTGCCAGGGCATCGAGCAACACAGCGATTTGTACCTGACGTGGAAGACGAGAGAACAACACAGTATCCGCTGCAACTTGGCCAATCCTTTCAACGAAATTTGCTGAGGGCTGGCGTGAGGAGCATGCGATCGATCAACGTCCGTGGCAGCCTGTAAGGTAATGGAACCTTGGATATTTTTGGTCTCCTGTTCAAAATACGGTGACGTACACAGTGGATTCCAGCATGCAGGAACGTGAAGAAGGAAACATGCAACTTCCAGCCTGGCAAGCAACAGGACTGTGCTGCTTCATTGGCTGTGGCTACCTAGGTACCTAGCTCTAGTGGAGCTTGTTCTGCTCCAGAGTCCTGGAGCAAGAAGACAAAAGCAACAGAGATACCTTTGTATCAAGAAACATTAGCCTCCCTAAGTTTTTTCAGTAATGTCCCAAAGCTATAATAATATTAGTCTGTTATTTTTGAACTCATGGCAGTATAAACATAATCTCTAGAATTATATACAGAAATATTTCTCTATATCTGCTTGCCTTCTTTTCTTTAGTTGTCTTGAGAGCCCCGTGATGCAGTGTACCAGCCCACTTGCCCGCCTTGGGAGACCACGGCCATGGCGTATGACGTAAGTAGCTTCCCGGCCAGCAAGCTACACTCGTCACTGCTCCTCACATTGAGCTTCCTTTTAAGCCTTTAAATGCACCGCATTCTCTCAATCCTTTTCTTCTCCCCATCTTCATCCCCATCCTTCACACCAACTTTGATAACCAATTCTCAGCAACTCCATCTAACGACTCCCACGTCTATCATTTGACGATCTTCACCACCGCCAACACAACTACTACCACCTCTTCCTCCACACACAACCACAATGGCTCGCGGCGAGACTCAGCAGACCAAGGTCCACTACAAGGGCAGCGACGACTTCATCATCTTCATCGATGATGTTGAGACCTACCAGAAGTGGAAGAGCGACAAGAGCATCCCTCTGGCTCACTTCATCTCTTCTTTCAAGATCTTCCTGACACACAAGTAAGTCAAGCCACCCCCGCTTTGCAGCTCTTCTTTTGCTTTCATCTCGTGGCTGCTATGGCAATAAGAGCCCTGCGTGACTCTGTCATCATCCCACCAAGTCCTTGCAACTTGAGTCAATGCCAGATGGCTGGCACTTGATCATGACTTAAGCGTCCCAACCTATCAACGTCTCACGAACACAGGAACGCCTAGATACTATATGTTTTCAAATCCATGACACGGGAGCTAACATTCCAATAGCCAAGGAGCTCAGGGAAACCTCGATGCTGCGTCCAAGGCCGCTCTCGAGAACGAATTTGGCACCTCTGTCGATGATGATGTCATCAAGCAGATTCTTGAGAAGGGTGAAACCCAGACCACAGAAGTAAGATCTTTATCCATGTAGCTTAACTAGCAGTGTGGCTGACGAATTGTTAAGTTTCCCGAGCGTCAAGGCCCCAAGAACGACAACAAGGGCCCCCTTATCTCCCACTAGAAGAAACAACGATTCCAGAAGACGTACCAGACAGCCGGCGTTTGGAGGGTTCGCAATATTTTCGCGAGTGCAATTGCTATGAAAGGGTTCACGCTGCATTAGGCGGTGCTATCGGTGAATAACTATAATTCATCTGAAATGGTTGATGAAGTTTTCACCAGGCAAATAGCTTGAGACACAATCTTGATGACAGGTGGTTGAATCGGCTAGTATCTGATGCTCTGAGAGATGGGCAGTTTCTGATAGCACCTCATTAATTATCACTGGCCTTTGGTATTGCATTTCATTCGTTTCCCTGTGATTGAATTTATGTACACACTGTTTCTAACACCTGGTGGTATAGATGGTATGTATATTGAGTTTTGTTTCTCTACAATTGCAATACCTCGTGGAAATTCTTGGTCTACTCACGTTCTCTAGGTGCCTTCATCAAGGTACCTACCTGCTTTGCCTGCACGCCTACTGTAGAGGAATACACGACGGTTTTTTTTTTTTTTTTTTGCCATAAAACATTCATATGTGTGATCTTACCACATGCTCTTTGTTCATTCTGATGCGGTTGTCTTCCATGGGCCTGGGTGCGAGCTGGCTATGATTTAATAAATAACGATATGATAAATAAGGAGTTTTTCGAAGCATCAGCCAATACTACCACTTGGCAAACTCCACAAACGCATCCGGTTTCGACATGTTTAAAGAGCTATTAGCTGTTTCTACCATGTTTCGAATCGCGACACCGAGTTGCCTTTTTGGCTTGGCTCGATAAAAAGCGACAGGCAAGTATGCAGGGAAGCAAGTAACAGAGAAACGGACATGGCATATGTGAAAGATGTTCTGGTAGTATTAGATCTATATGTCGGGTGCACGTCGATCTGGGGGTCGTTGCAGATTCACGCCGGAAGTCATTGAACGCGCGCATGCTGCGAGACCAAACTCACCCAGTTCCTGGCCTCCCATTTGCAAGCGTTCCTCCGAAAGCAAACAATACCTCAGGGCATCCTCGTCTACCAACGCCTCCACGCTGATCATGCAAATGCAATCAAAGACACAAACATAATGCTAGAAATGAAATCTCCTTGATGCAGGATGAGTCAAACAACACTTAGTACTGGTAGTCGTTTATCATGAAAATCGCCAAACGCCTCAAAAGGGTATATGTGTAACAGTGTCTCGGTTTTTGTAGAATTCGAGGTTTAGAGATGGCATTCAATTAAGAATGCCATGCTATACCCCCGTTCTGTATTTTGTAGTAGGTATTATACATCCGTGGTGGTAAGCTGTGACTATGCACGGGTGACGCCGCCACTGCGTCCACGATTGGGAAGTGTCCAGGGTTTTGCACAGATCATCTAGAAATAAACTGTTAGTCAAAGACGAATTTCTGAAGTTTTGTGCATGCGACTAACCTCGCCTTCACTGTAGCCCCAGAAGTAGACTACCATGCCGATAAGGTAGTAGATGGCCGCGTTAGTGCCTTGGTATATGAGAGCAGCACTGAGAGCAGTGAGGGGAAGGATGGCAAGTCGGAATTCTAGCGAGCGGTGGAGAGCCGAACCAGCTACGAAATTGAGAGGCCACTCGAGAGCTAACATAGATAGCCCCAGGAGCAGATTTATTATCTGTAAAGCCGGTATGGGCCTTACTGCGCCGTCTAGTGTGCGCGTAAGGAAGTCCCAGAAGATCTTGGGCCAGAAGAAGCACTCTATAGCAGCCACTATCTGATCTGTGAAGTAAGGTTAGCAAACAAACGTTCAAGGCAAGTCAGGATGAACTTACAGGCTGCAGCGCTCAAGATGATGAGACGAGCCCAGTGATTCTTGATGAGTTTTCCCATAATGAATGGATCTTGATTGACAAGCCCAGATTAAGTCGCCCTTCTCCTGTTTTCCAAATGCTTCACTTTCCTTGCGGATAGTAACCAGTCTCGTTTTCCCTCGTTGAACTTGTCGTCTATTCGTATGCTACCCAAACGCTGCTGCCAAGAGTCCCTTTTTGGTGAGATATTACAGACCGGCCAGCGGCGGAACGGTATAAAAGAGCGTGGAACGAACGAAAAACAACCAAAGGATTAAAACAAACAGTAACTCTGTCAGGCCAGCAGACAGAAGGAAAGAAGCGAATGGTGAGAGAAAGAGTACAGCGGGTGAGTGGCCGATGATATCGAGAAAGAGGCAGTACCCTTGACATATAAGCCAGTGCGTTAAGGTCGTCGATCCGGATGGTTAAGGCTAAGCCGAGAGTAAGGTGGATAAGGACAGAGCGGAAGCTCGAGGTTTGAGACGTTGGCGTCGAGCGATATGTTTAGGGACGATTATGAAGCCGATGATGTCGCGGAAGTTGGTTGGCAGATCCACGCATTCGACTGTCCGGTCTACAATCGTACCGAGCACACGCGCGACATTGTATATTATTTTCGGGTTGGTTATCCTTGGGAGAGTCGGTGGCGGCAGTTATAAGGCTGATTTTGTCTCATCCAAGAACGGCTTCTTCTTTTCCGAAGGTAATGTAGTCGCAAGATTGTATGACTAGTCGAGGTGATACTCAGGAGTCTTCTGAGACGTTACAAGAGATACAGATTTCAATATGGACCAGGGATTGGGAGGGGAAGCTGCAAGTTGCAGTGGAGGGCAACCTGAGACTTTTAAGAAAAAGCCAAGAAAAGAAGCACGACAGCCAAAATGTGCCTCTTTCTTAGTATGAAAATCTAGGCCAATGCAGTGCAGTCATGTACAAGTGAGCAAGGGCCTAAATGGACGGTCGGGCCATGAGCCACGCCATTTCTTGGGGCCATCTTTCACTTATTCGCCTCGGGATATAGAAGCGCTCTGGGCACTACCTTCACTACCTACCTGGTCTGATGACTTTAGACTGGCGGTGCGATGGAAACCAGAAAGGTGGGGAAAAGAGAGCTAGGATGTGAAGTTATGCGGTGCAGCGGCTCGTCACACAGACCGACGTCCATCATCTTGGAGCTAAGGCGGGTGCAAACTGCTCTCAGGGCCCCATGATTGGTTATTCGTGTGCAAGGTGTGGTCAAACATCGATAAACTCATATGTTGCGGTGGTGCAGAGGTTGGTAATTGGTGATGACCTCGGCGGTTAGATGCAGAGCACAAGCCAATGAGCGAGCTTGATGGCCATGTGGGAGAAGAAGGGAAGCGGGTAGAGAGAGAGATGGGACAGGGATTGAGTGATGTCGCATAAAGCTAAAAGCCAAGCCCTGCACAACGAGCTAAACAACTCAACCTGAAAGGAACCAAGATATTGCTTCGTTGTCCTCTTAGATGAGCTTCATCCCAGGCGCAAGACTTTTTGGCCTATCTCTTACTCCAAAGCCATTCATCCCCAGTGCTTCTTTATTTTCGGGTCGTCCTCCTGAGACAGAGGGAGGATAGCACCTGAGGCAGAAGCTGGGACATCTAACGTTACTGGACCCCTGACCCCTGGCCCTCTCTCCCGCCCACCACTTTTTTAACCCCTGGTTAGCTTAAACGCTGCTTTTGGTGTTACTTTTTTTATACCACAATGCATTGTGCCAGTCATCACGCTCATTGTAGCAACTGGCCCTGTCGAGCAGTCGTTGGGTGATGAGAACCTGGGGACGATCTGGTGTTGGTCATCGTCAAAAGCATGTTGGTTGTCAATCCAACAAGTTATGAGACGTTGCGCCCCCATATTCAAGCGCATCTCGAAACAGGATTGCTTCATTTGTGCAGAGAGATCCCGAATATTTGGATCAAGCGGTTGCGATCCGCTTCTTTAACATATCTCTCGGGACCGATCAGACCGCACCCAACAGCACTCGTTACCATCCATCAACATTTGACGTGGATAACACCACTTCTGCATTTTTTTTCTTGATTTCTTGACCATCACCTTGAGCTAGTACCGGATATCACTCTGCTGATACCACTTCAGAGAGTAGCGGCTTGGTCATTTCTCTCTCACCGTATCAATCAAGACCACCAGCTGTGACT
>PVQB02000658.1:0-24513 GCA_002980475.2 Fusarium beomiforme | reverse complement strand
CCCCAAAAAAAAAATCTTTTCCACGTCGCTATCATCCACTCTCTGTATAAAGTATTTCTGTTCGTCGGAAAAGAAGAATAAAATTCGAAAAAAAGAAACCAAATATAGTCATGCATTCGTCCATCCATAAGGCCTTGCTGGCGGGGTATCGTTGAGATATAGAACAAGCAAAGCAAGCCCCCAAAACACAAAGTCGTCTGCGCCCGCCGAGTGATTTTTTCATATCTTGCGCCTTTTTAAAATGCTGCCCCCGTATTCCTGGTAACTTTTTGTTGAAAAAGACACCGTGGTGATGCTATTATACCCAAACCCGAAAAATCAAAAGAAATCAAAGAAAGACAAAAGCAATACGTCGTTAATGTTAGATAAGTAAAGCAACGCCCGATGATGCATGCTCGCGATCGCTCTGCAATCATAACAGAGGGTTACTTTGGGTCAGATGCTGTGCATCTCGATAACCCATTGTATGGGTCCCACTGCGCGAGAACATCTAATTCGCAACGGCAGTGGCTGTAGTACCGTTGGCAACAGGTTCGACATCTACGGCGCCATTACTGACAGACTCGGACAAGGGAGTCGCAGGAGTGGTGAGGTCTTTGACCTCGAGGCCCTTCAGAAGCTCGAAGATGGTTTTGTTGTCATGGAAATCGTTATTCACTGTCCATTATCAGCACGCTTGCAAACCCCTGTAAAATCTAAGTTACTCACCGATATTGACGAGGTACCAGTCATTCATAACACCTTCGAGCAGAGCTCGGCTAGGCGAGCTCATGTCGTAACAGTGCGCCCAGTCGACACCCAGTCGGAATGCCTCGTCCTTCCAAGCGAGGAAACTGATGCTCTCGACAATGGTTGGTTGTACGATCTCTTTCCCAGGGAAGACACCCCATGTCACTGCGTTGGGGCCATCGGATGTCACATTAGATCGGAGCTCGCCGTCCTTAGTCACAGCATAGTATGTCAGATCGGGATGATTCTCAATGCGAGCAATCATCTTGTCAAAGATATCAGGGTGCACCAGCAACTCAAGGTATGACTTCTGGTAAACATAACCATTGTCGGGACCCCAACCATGGACAGGATGAGAAGACTTGACGCCGTTGACAGCAGGCTGAGAGTTCACAGTCAGCAGTCCTCGCTTGTTCAGCTCAATAAGCTCCTCTCGAATCTCATCAGCTTCAGAGGTCAGAGGTGCCTCACTCCAAGGGAGAGATTCGATTTCGTTTCGGAGATAACGAACGAAAAGTTGAGCGATATCCTGAATGGTTTTGGGCTCACCCCATTTCTTGCGATTGGCCTCGTTAGTACCAGTCAAACCAATGCCATAAGCATCCAGCTCTCCGAAAGCCGGAGAGCGAGAATCACCCCATCGGCCGTTAGGGAACTCGTCCCAATCCTGCGTACGGATAACATAGGACTTGTTTCGGTTTCTCCAGAAGATGGGTCGGACATCCTCTTCGCGACGGCCAAGTCCCTTGGACTGTTTCCACGGGAGAGCGTGTTGAAGAGGACGCTCGGCGCAAGGAGCCCATTGGAGCTCCTCAAGTAACATTCGAGTAGCCTGTGCAAGATTCATGGTATAGAAATGGAGGTGATGAATACCATTGGCGAGCAATTTTCGGCACATATTGGCAACCAGGGTCTTTCCAATGTTTCGGACAGCAACATCGTCGTTCTTGACGGGCTCAAGTGCATCAAGCCATTCTTGAGGTATCTTGGCCTGCATGTGGTTTGCTCGTCGAAGAAAGCTGGCATAGGTGGCGATGGGCATAATGCCGGGGAGGATAGGGATAGTGATACCACGATCACGAACCCGCTTTACCCAGCGAATGAAATTGTCGGCATCATAAAACATCTGGGTGACAATGAAACTGGCGCCCATGTCGACCTTCTCTTTGAGGTGGTCAAGCAGCTCATCCTCATTCTTGTTGTCGTCGGATCCCTCAGGGTAACCGGCAACGCCAATGTCGAAGTGGTTGCCGTAGGTATCACGAATGTGCTTGACGAGATCACGAGCGTACTGAAAGCCTCCATCGGCAGCGGTCCATTTGTCTTGAGCTCGGGGAGGGTCGCCTCGGAGGGCCAGGATGTTGGTGCAGCCGGCCTTGTACGCTTTTAGAAGAGCATCATTGACCTTCTCGACACCCATGTCAGTGCAGGTCAGATGCATGCAAGTCTCGAGGCCATAGACAGCTTGGGCCTGGAGGACCATCTCGCAAGTGAGCTCAGCAATTCTACCACCAGCACCCCACGTGATGTCGATAAACTTAGGACCTAGGTTATACATGCGGTCCATACGGTCATAAAGGTTCTGAACACCCTGAGCGGTCTTGGGGGGGAAGTACTCGAAAGAGAAGGAGGGCTGGCCGCTCCTCTCGGCGTCGCTGAGCATGTCCTTGATATGCATAGTGAAGTCGCTTGGCGAGAGTTTTCTCGATTACTTCGGTTGTGTTGAGTTCGGATTTATATTTGACCAAAGAATAACAAAGATTCGTCAAGAGGGAAGAATCGGAGGTTGGTGGTCGTGGCGGGTCGAAGCTTAGATCGGATAGCTGGAGTATGGGGAGATTGCCGGGTGAGGGGAACTGTAACGACAACAAGAAATCCTATGTCAGCTATTTCAATTTCAGCCAGAGAAGTATTGCAACGATTTTGGAAGAGACCGACGTTTATTGTATTGCTTGGGGTCCAGTTATGAGGTGTTGCGCTGCAACTCCAGACGAGGCGGTGGAAACGATGATCTTGGTTGATCTTCCGATTTCCCTCTCAATCCGTTGAACGAGAAGCAGCAGCAGGAGGCAATGGTTTATGGATTACCAGGATCCAACTTCACAAATGGCAACCAATTCTATTACAAGAATGAGGAGCAAAGTATATATTGAGTGATAAATGACGAGTAGAAGAGAGGAAAGAGGGAGAGAAGGAAGAAGCAAGCGAGTCCAGTCAGGAAAGGGTTCCAGGTTATTCCTCTTGACTGTCCAGGAAATTTCCTTTCCTGCCGTGAAGTGCCCCTCCTTCCTTCAGAAACTCCCCAGTGGGGTTCCGTTTTGCCTCCGATGTACGATTCCTCTGTGCTGATTGGCAGATGCAGATGCATTAGTTTGATTTCAGCGCCGTTCCCGGGCATCGGAAGCCGAAAGGTTCAGGGGAGCTCAGGGCATCGAACCAGTGAGGATGCCGCTAAAGCTCCCCCAGGATGTGAGCTTTCAGCGGCTCCAACGAAGACGAACGGTGGGTGAAATTTTTTAAGCTCGAGAACTCAATGTAAGGATGAGAGTCATGGATCATTGCTTGATCAGGGTGGCCGTTGAACTCGCTTGTACTGTACTCGCTGCGCCTCTTTTCATCGGTGAGAAATCTAAGACAATGGAGCGCATGGTAACGTCTGTAATGAGCCTGGAAACTGTGGACTTGATGGGTTTTGTTTGGCTGAAGCAGTTCACGACATCCCACTCTGCTTCGACTTGCAGGTTGCAGGTTGCAGGGTGCAGTCATCTTCTGAGAAGCTCTACCAATGATCTCTACGTCCTGCCTCCTCTTTCCCTCAACTCAGTGGTCCCCTGTTGCGAAGCAAGGGTCTAGCAAATGAACCAATTATGACTCGAGAACCTTTATGACCCCTCCGTCATGATACTGAGCTGCTGGTTGTGCCGCTGTCAGACGGGTGAATGAAGGTCAAGGTGCAGATTTAGTGTTGCAACGCCTAATTGCAGCATCAAGACGCTCATCTATCAGTCATGTATTGAGATGAACATAGTGCTTGGGGGAAGGAGTGTGGCCTATCGAGGTAGGCGACGGCTCTACTCTGATACAAGTGTCGATATACAGCTCTTCAGTGGAAGAAATCGATATGGCCCACTTTTTAGTTCCCGCTCAATGGGCATTCAGTTTGAGAATCTTCAAACAAAAGCTCGTTCACTTTTGCTAATACTAGACAATAATTTAAATATCTCATCATAATCCCACACTTGTAGCCGATGATGTACTGGCAGTCGGGCTCGAATCAGCGCTTCCGCTCTTTAACAGCAGAGGCGGTGCTCCTCTTGCCCTTCGCCAACGATTACTTGTGTTGATAATGGTGTTATCAAACAAGAACCACCATCTTTCGAACATCACCTGCCCTAGCTCCCAGTTGCCTGGATCATATGGATCGTCACCATAGATTCGAACCCCTTCGGCAGTATCTTCCACATCATAGGCAAAGTTGACTATAGCCAACGCACCCTGAGCTCGCGGTGGGCGCAACTCGTCAGGTAATGATAGAAGGAAGATAGCGCGCTCTCTGACACCTGGCCAAGGTAGCAGGTCAAATACTGGATGATGTGGGATCGCAACTTGCGATGGCGTCGGTTGCCATGATGGAGGTAGTTGAGATGCTGGCGTTGCGGTGCCTGTGTTGAATGCTGAGTTCCCGGCCAAGTCCCAAAGATCTGGCTTCAAGTTGAGACGATCTGCTATACACATGACAGCCTTGAGAAGTGTGTGCTGCAGTAGAGGTATGTGATAACTATCTGGAAAAACCTGTCCTTCCAAGGACGAGGGTGAAGAGCTGAGTGATGAGTTATCAATAAACATGGCCATATCGGTTTCGCCAAAGCCTGCAGGCAAGTCATGGCAAGTACCTGTTACAATTTCATCCATTGTATTATCTTTGGATAGGTATTCGGGTACTGCAGTTGGGTCCGGAAGTACAGATGTAAGTGCCAAATCTGGGAGGGGGTCTCCAAGGGGGGTCCAAGTTGTCAGGCCGAGATCGAGACCAGCCATGATATCAGTGTCTATAGTACCAGGGATAGGCGGGTTTGGTCCTGTAATTGTGTATCTCAGATCGCTCTGTATATTCGGAGTATCAAAGGAATCATCGTTTAGTGTCCTGGAATCGGACTTTTGAGCTGTGCCCTTTTGAAGTTCGGAGTTTTGAGACGCATCGCTACCAGGTGACTGGGTTTTGAGCCGTAGTCGCTTCTTTTCGCCTGCATGCCTGTCAGATCCGATTTTCACTCGTTTGCGCGAAATTTACGGCTTACGGTATCTCCGCTGTGCCAGAACATTCAAGACTCGTTTCCTTTCCGCAGCATTCTCGTCAATGTCAGGAACATCAAGAGCTGGTGGCTGCTTATGTACTCGTTGCCGTCTACGAGGGCGATTTGTTAAAGTTGTGGGTGGTTCTTCCATTTGGCCGTTTAAATCGGAGACCTATGTTTATGATTTGCAGAAGACTGTGGAAATTCACACAAGACAGCTAGGGGATGGATGAGAAGTTTCTTGTTGAAAAGTGGTCGGAACCTGTTGCTTTTCAAGTTGCAACGGATGGCTTGTGTGATCTCCACCAAGCATAACGCGTAGCAATAGGCTAGTTTGCGCACTGCCTTAGCATAACGGATAACAGAGACCTCGAGACGACGCAAAGGGTCTAGCACTATTTAGTATATCCTATCGCGACAAAGGTCCACACTCAAGCTATAATGTGTGTAAGACACTGTGTAATGGTATTCCAAAGTTGTTCCGACTTCATCCCCATCTGCTCTATAGGTCAGATCGTGATATTCTTCCGTCTCCGGTTTGGGCTTGTCTTGTCCCCTTCTCCCTACATCAAGCGTCGTGTCTCCAAAAGGCTTACCTGGCATTCAACATACAGGAAAAGCGAGTCTCTGTTAGGTAAGTCATCAGGCATCTTGGGATAGAGGGTAGGATCTTCACTTGACATAGAAAAAGAAACCGCCGACCATTTACTCAGTGTTCAAGCTGAGTTTGTCGTTCTTCAGAATCTGACAGAGCATCGAAGCGCAAGGCGCGCTTTTTGTATATGCGGACTCGAAGGAAATCCACAAAAACATAACGTCGAAACATAATGGAAAAGCGGATGGTGGATTCACAATCGATTCAGTCGCAGTTATGCTGTCTAAGAACACGAGCTTATCAAGCCCCATCACGATCAGTCTAATTCACGATAAAGATAATAAAGAACAGAAGGTTTCAGAGGCTTCGAACTGTCATAGTCAGACTCTGATAGTTTACCACTTAATGAAAATACCCTGTATTCACTTCCTAAACAACGACGTGTGTCAATAGCCATCCTGAACTTTAAGTATTCTCTCGTACTGGAGTATACCAACTCAGAAGTAATTGTTGTTCACAAATAGTTTGTCCTCATACTGAAACATTGGCTCAAGCCTGTCATAAAACGAATCAATCTCGTCATTGAAAACACTGATCGTTATCTAGTGACTTGGAAGATATTGCGCGATCAGTGGCCCGACTTCACCACCTCAGAATATGGCTTGCCAAAGGTACCGTGTCTTTGTGATTTCACACAATTCACGAATGCAGTCTTGTTAGAGACCACAATCACCTCGTCAGATTACGTGCAAGCGTGTTTTACAGTCGCACTATCTCGTATCTGCCTGTTTTCTCAAAACGAACCCAATGAATCATGAGGATCAACTGAGGCACATGACAATGGCAAGGTGCCATTTTCTTCATTCAACCCCGACTCGGGGACCACGGTAGCGGTCTTGGTGTAAACAGAGTGGTTGAGTTTGAGGTCGTGCAACCAGGAACTCCAGACAAAAGCAACTAGGCCGAGTGGCCATCGGCCGGGAGATGCGACGGATGGCTGCGTAGAATCATGCTGTGAAACCTAAAAGAATATCTTTCTCCCCAAAATCGGTCTCGACTCAAAAAAAAAAAAAAAAAAGGCTGCTCCTTTGGCCCAACTTTCTCTCTCTGTTTTATTTCGTCCGAGGCCAAGAGTGTGTTAGGTGAGAAGTATACCACAATGGGCAGTTTCTAGTCAAATGCTCGGTCTTATTAGAGACAAATGCATCAAACTGATATGAGTCTATGCTTCCTGACATAAGAACGCTTGTGTGTACAGGATTAGGTGCCGGGCCCCATTGTGAAAGATATTGCCTGTTTAGGCAACCATTGTGGACCTCTGCCCGTTGTCTCCGTTGCCGGCTCCGGGCCACTATCCGTACTTTAGGGCCGACCATGTCAAATGGTGAAGAATATTTCTTCTCGCTAGAGCTGGTATTCTGAGTAAGAAGAAAATTAAATAAGAGAAGAAAAACTACGTTCCATGACAGGTCAGAACATGGTATCGAAGTGTGACATCTTTACAGATGTGGTGGCTCTTTTTTCCCTGTCATCTACGTCAAGGAAAGCCGATCAGAATCCACTGGCTTTCACCTGGTGGGTGTTACTGAAAATACAGCAAATGCATGCATATGGAAAAACACAAACAGACGGCAAAACACGCGAATTTGGCAAACTTCAATCGGTACTTAATGAGAGTTGTCCATATCCAGTGATGCAATGCGCAACGTGGGAGTCCGACCCGGGGTGAGACCGCTGCTCTAACACTTCCGGGCAAATGGTTGAGCAGCAGACATGAGCGTTTCACAGACTCCTTGAGGCTGGTAATACCATTGACACAACCGTCTAGGCGATTAGCCGCAGCTCCCGTCGGGGCGCAGTTGCTCGTCCACGAGTGATATAAGCCACCTGCAAGTTTACAGCATTTCTTGGACGCCCGATGTGCCGAATTCGTATCACGGGATGACCGATACCCTCTAATCGTCTTCTGTTTAGAGTTTACTTGGGAGCTGACGAGATGGCCGAGTCTCTTGATGACACAGCACAAGCACAAGCGATGAATGGGGGAGCAACGGGTCTGGACTCGAGTTGAGGAGAATGAGTAGGCTTGGCTGGACGATGTAGGGGTTTCGCATTAGCTATTGCCATCACAAGGCCTTCTGAGTCATACATAGCTTTTTCGTAAACAAGTGAAAATTGGAGACATAGTTTTGGCTTACGTTGATAAACTCCGATATATAAAGGCCGGAGCCCAGACGTTGTTTCTGTTAAAGCTCAACAAATACTTCGGATTATCCATCGCCCTAGCTCCTGATTGCTGTCTTATATCTTCATTCTTGCCAGCCCTGACTGTCACCAGCTTGTCAAGATGCAGCTATCCTTTGTTCTTGTCGCCTTGTCATTCTTGACTACGCAGTCTTTCTCTGCCTCAGTTGACATTTGGTCCTCACTACTTAAAGAGCGAGCAGCACCCAAGTATGAAACCATCGAGCCCGAAGTCATTAAGGCTCGCCTTGGCACTACCCCTGATGGGAAGGTTGAGGCAAACCGAGAGCCTGGCATGGTAAGCATTAATGGTGTCCACGTCTATCACATCACTTACCACATCCCAGGTCTACTTCTGCCGTGAGGAGAATTGAGGTGCTCCATGCTTCGCCTATCGCCCTGAACTTGAATATACGTGTAATGAACTTAGCCCTGAGCTGAAGGATCATGTTGGTTCAGTATTTATCGACCCGGGAATGATTTGCCGTTTGGCTGCGTATGTTTTCAGCACTCACGTATTAGCATCGTACTGACATGAGCAACCAATAGTTTCAGTAATGATCGGTGTGCCCCGATCAAGTTCTCTGCCTGGCCCGAGACTGAGCATGGCTGGCCTGACCTCTTCCATCAGAACGGTCCCGGAGGAGCTATCAAACTGGGAGCTGCAACGACACATTTCACATGCACCCGGTGTGACAACTGCGTGGAAAATCCTGAATAAATGAACGGCGGAATATGGGTATTTCGATGAAATCGAAGCTTGCGGAGTGGTGAATATCAATTCGAGAGGTCAAGTTTAGGCAAGAGCCATGGAAAATAATCGGATTTAGCAAGAGCGACTTCTCGATGCGTGGCACTTCATTGCCACAAGTCACTTATTTATTGCATCTATGGTCTGTTTGTTTGCGCTGCTACAAATTGGTGAGGCCAACTGGCCCAGATTTGAAAATACAATATGAGAAAAGATAACGCTCTCAACATCAGCACATTAGAAGGCTTCCGTAGCTCAGTTGGTTAGAGCGTCGTACTAATACTTCATTCCAAGTGTTTGGTAATGCGAAGGTCTCAGGTTCAAGCCCTGGCGGGAGCAATCCCAATGCCCTCTAATTCGTCTTTTTGCCCTTTCCCAACTGCTCGGTAGGTTTGACAGGGTTGCGATGCTTTTCATTCTTATTCTTTTTTTTGTGTTTCTATGACATCGCTAAATATTCATCACAATCTCTTATGATAAAACTGAGCTTGAAGGGTGATTGGTCTCCCCGGTCCTGTTTGCAATGAACTGCGAGTTAAGAAAATTAGAAAAGGAAATGGAAGGAGCATATATGGCTGCTCCTTTTGGGCGTGCTTGCTCTTTCTCTTTCGCTCTCATAAGCCAGGCAAGGCAAGAATAAAACAACAGTGGTATAGGTAAGGAGGTAAGTAGGAACAGAACCTAAGGTAACCCTTGACGAATCTTCGTTCAACTTGTTTCTTATGAACAATCTTTCAGCCCTTACACTTCGCTTTCTATCTCCATCTTTGATCACTCATCAGCATATAAGTTTCGTCCCCCATAACTTGATTCGATTAGTCATATATGTATCTTCACCATGAACGATACCTTCACTCTCCCAGTCCGGTCTCGCCCTCTCGCCCTCTCGGCCAGGTATACACCAGACTCCTACGTCAGCTATACCATTTCTGAAACACAGTCGAGTGGACTCAAGGCACAAAAGAGAGCCCCTGTAACCCAGAAGACTCTTGAAAACTTGGAGAACGTTAGACCAGCATCATCCTAGAAGGACTTTCTGCCGAATGAGATATCTGTTCATGAGGATGGGGTGGATGTGAGCCCGCTGGGACCAAAGACTTCAAGACAAGAGACATTTCTCCAGAATGGAGCCTTTTTACCAATTACTCACCGCGATCACTTGCGTGAAGAAACACTGCTGGACAACGTATCCGATGACCGGATCCGCTCATTCTCAACGTCTGAAGAAATATCAGACCAAGCCTCTGTCCTACAAATGGTGCGAGATACTTTGAGGCATGAAAGATCTCAATCCCCCTCTCCGGAATCCAAGCACGGCTCAGGCCCAAGGAGAACGTCTTCATCATACCCAGACCTAGACACCAAACCCAGCAATGCGCCATCACCAGCCTCGGACACTCGAATACCCAGGTTGGACTTGGGCGATTTGACGAAGTACAGTCGCATCAACGACCGCCTATCCTGTCTGCGATCATCATCAAGCTCTTCTGCTGCTGCAGAAGCTAAGAGCCAAGAAGGCACTAAAAAGGGGCGATTCGATGCGGCTTCGGCTTTCGAACACCTGCAACGCTTACCCACCTCTTCTTACCATCGCTTTGAGATTGTTTCAAGTTCTGAAGACCTGCCATCAAATGCCCTGACCCCGCAGAGCAACATGGCAATCCGGACCTCATTAGAGGAAACGGCCGAACCCACACAGACGTACGCCCCGACACGAGTGAAGGCTCAAGCACAGACCCGATTTGATGGCCTAACAGAAATCCAGCACCCAGGCAGTCCTAGCCCGTCAATCAAACCACCACAGATGGAAAGTAAAAGAAAAAGAAAGGCTTCTACTATCTCTCTTCGAAGCTGGACAGAGAGCGTGAAACGGTCTCGGGTCGAAGTCAAGAAACTAGCTCACAATATTCGCCACAGCGGCTGTAACAAAATTCGCCAGGCCTGTCAGAATATCAAGCGACAACATAAGGAGCAGAAGAAACACTATTCGGTCTGGAAAGCATTACGCCACAAGTTTAAACGTGAGGATGCCATCAAGGACAAACATGAAAAAGAACCTGGGACCTTCTCGATCGAGAAAAGTAAGCGTGAAACTGAATCATGGTGGAAAGCTGGCGTGGACAAATATCATGCCCCCAAGTGGATGCGCTTTGGGAAATAGGCTTTGGTAAACAGGTAACAAAATAACTCGTTTGAGAAAACAAGCTATAAGAAAGCATGATATTAATATGAGAAGGGGTTAGCAGGAAGAACCAAGTGTGCATTGTCTACTGATTGTGTCTGCCCCGGTACTGATCATGGTTGTCGTTGAAACATTTGATGACAACTTGGCTTGAATATAAATAGTATTAAAGCTGTCCTATAACATATATCGAAAGGGAACAGCCGATGATCTGCGTCTCCGGGGGCCAACGAGACCTTCTTCCTCGACTTCACCACTTCCTTGTAGACGCTCACTCTCAGCTCGGTCAAATTTCCGGTTCTGATACTTGAGATAAAGGCGAAGAGTGTACGCCAGGAAAGACACCAGAAGCATAGCAACTGCACATGTACTCATTCCAGGTGCATAATAAGGGGCATCCCGATCTGGGTACAATCTGGTCCCGACAAGCGGTCCACACTGTCCGACAAGTTGGAGGAGAGCAAAGCCGCCGCCTTGGCGGCTCTGGCTGGCCTGGTTGTTGATGCTCCATGTAATGACGAGAGTAACGACATTGAAAAAGCCTATCGCGGCAGGATAGACGGCCATATAACGGATAAAATTAGGTATATTAAGCGGTTTGGCCAGCGCAAGAACTGCGTAACCACTTGAAGAAGCGAGGGCGTGGAATATTAGAGGTACGGTGCGTGTGCGCAGGCGATCAGACATGTGCGCAGTGAAGAGGACGATGACAAAGGCTGCCAAATATGGGGGCGCGCTGAGAGCTTGAGAGGTGATAGCATCGTGACCCATCTCAGTGAGGATCTTGGGAAGGAAGACGGGGAGAGACGAGTAAGCCATATTCGCGAGAAAAAACATGGTCGCAGTGATCCAAGCGACAGGATCACGAAATATGGCGAGAACATCGCGACCCTTGAGACCAGACGAAGGGTTGTCGTTTGTAGTTGTCGATTTCTCGCTGCGAAGACGTAGACGGGCAACCTTTTTCTCACGTTTGGTCAAGTAAGGGGCTGTCTGCGGAGAGTCAGGTATGACATTCCAAGCTACTACAGACGCAACGACGGAAGGGAAACCTTCAATGATGAAGAGGAGACGCCAGGGAGCAATAGGGCCAAACTCGGCGAACTTGACAATGACCCAAGCTAGAGTTGATGCGAACGTCGTAGCCAATGGGGCCGCTATGATAAGTGTAAGCTTTTTTTTTTTTTTTGCTTTGCATTGCATTGCATCATAAGAGGCCATTACATACCAGACACGAAAATAGCGTTACGAAATGCAAGTTCTTCTCGTTTGAAGAAGAAACTCAAGTAAAATGGTATTCCCGCAAAACCAGCCTCTCCTATTCCTAGGATAGCGCGCAGCGCAATCAACATGGGGTACGACGTCGCGACGGCCTGAAGGGATGCCATGAGACCCCATGTCAGGACCACCATCGACACAAATATGTGCGCAGGGATGACCTTCCACAGAAGTGACATCCATTCAAAGGCGATATAAGTTATGTAAAAGGCCGTGACGGCCCATTGGTACCATTCATCGCGGGGCGGGTCAGACTGCAGGTCTTCATCCATGCCTGCTATACGAGCATTCCCAATATCTAAACATATTAGTTCTCCGTTGCCAATTGGGAGGGATAGGAGGGTCCTACTGGATCTGTCGACGAAGCTCAGCATGTAAAGTAGAGCCACGAACAAGACGAGCTTGCGATCGAACTTCCTACGTACTGCTTGTTCTTCATCTGGGGTATACAGCTGGAAACTCGCCATAGAACCGGCACTTCGCGAACGCTCTCCTACGAGAAGATGATCCATGTCTTCGTCATCCGCAGCTTCAGCATCCCAGATCGCACCACCATTGCGACCCCTGCTTGAATCCCTTTCACGCAGTTCGTACACATCACTTCCGCTGCCAACGGCCGATCGAAGATCTTCGTCGTCGCTATCATCAAGCGAGGGCTCGGCGCCGGTTTGCGCAAACGCTTCGACTGAGGCATTCGGGCCAGGTTCAGATCGCGATGGGGCCATTTTGATATCAGTTGATTGAAAGAATTGAGGATGATAAGTACGGAGATAATAGCCGGTTAGGTCGGACTTGGGCTCGAGGGCTCGAGTATTGATACTGTAGGGTTTCGGTGGGCGCAATGGTTTCGTGGTTGGAAAGTTAACAGTTCTGGAGACATCAGGGACTCCAATCGATCGATATCATGAGTTGCATCCTTGTTTGATGTAAGCGAGCTGTTTACTGATCAAACAACGTGAGATAATAGATTAAGTTAAGGGCGTGGCCTAGGTACTAAAGTATGGTGGTTGTAATTGAGTCGAGGTCCTCGAGCCGCAAGATGTCTTGCTTACACGTGACGTGTATCAACTCCCGCCCTTACATGACAATGATACCTGGAGCTAGAGGTAGGGAGTGAGCTTGAACCTCATCTCATTTCGCAACTGGAAAGTTTCCTTGTATAGGTTAAAGACAATTGTTATTCGCTTATTCGCAGATCCCCTGCTACATGGTCAAGCATCTATTGCGCCCGGCTATTGTACAATTTAAAAATAATTTTTCTGTTTCTCTTGCACCATAACTATCCATCATATCATGCAATGTTGCGAATCATAAAGCTCAACGTTTCCCCATAAATCTAACAATAATGAATACGTATATACCAGCAACATGAAACCTTATAGATATAGCAAAGATCAAACGGAAATGAAGTTCTATTTTCCATTTCGGTTAATGATGGCCCGACTTGACATGAGGCGGCTTTCTGAAAAGCTTCTTAAGTCCTTCAGCCACCGAGTGGCTTCGAGCGATTCTTTGTTTAGGATGCCTTCCGCCTTCGTGCGCCTGCCCATTACTTTGCTCGGTAGATACACTAGGCTGTCGATTTTGAGTCGTGTTAGCCACCGGTTGTGGTGCACGTAGCCTCACCCCGCGTGCTAAGTCTCGGGGCGCGCTCGGTTTTGAATTGACGCCCGCCTTGTAGTCAGAAGCAAGAGACGGTGTAGGTTCTAGTACCAATTCTTCCCTCTCCAGTTCTTGCAGAGATTTGAGTATTTCATACTGGTATGGCATTGACAACATTCTGGCATGAGCCTTTGACGATGATGCACCCTCTTCTGGCGCAGTTTGTGGTCTTCTTTGTGAGCTTGCTCCCTGTACAGCCCGGGGCTTTGGCGGCGTAGGAGGTCGACGAGGAGTCTTTACTTCTGGTTCTGGCGGTAGCGGTACATTCGGTAGTTGTATATTCTTGGGTATACTTCTCGGTAGCCGAGACTTTGGCGACTTTTGTGTAGGCTGCTGTATTGTTGGATTTTTGGGGGGCGTTTTCAAGACCGGATTGGCGGTCTTTCCGTGAGCCGAAGTTGGAGTTGTGACACTTGTTGATGGTCCCGGAACCAATACTTTTGCCGCCTTCTTGGTGTTGATCTTCAGAGGTACCGTGTGTTTGGCATTTGGCGTTCGGGGTGTTGGTGACGTTTCAGAGATTGCGTCACCTGCTTCATACAACATACCAGAACTTGGTTGTTCTAGGCAGGCAGGATTCTGTGACACCAACAACGGGGGAGCGCGTGGTACTATTTCCTCAAACTTGGGCACATTGGATCGAAAAACCTGTGGCTGTGGGGAATACTCTGATGTCGGTGACTGAGTTTGAGAAGAGACGAGCTCTTTTGGCAGGTTAAGATGGGCCTTTAGCCTGTCCTTTGAATCTATAAGTGATGCAACATACGGATACGAACTATCTTCATTATGAAATATACTTGACCCTGAGGACCCTACTGGCGAATCTGATGATAATGGCCAAGATGTCTGGGCCTTTTTGGCATTCTCCATTCTGTTGGGGACATTTAGCGGCGGAGATTCTTGCCCAAATCCCTCCATACTTGGTAGAACAGGCGAGAAAGGCGGTATGAAGCTTTCAGGTCTGTATATTGTTGGAGCCGGTAGCTGCCGTTGTAAAGGTTTGGGCGTTGGAGGCGTTGAAGATCTTGACGGAAGAAGTTCCTCTAGCTTGAGTGGTTGTATCACGTCCGGTACCTCTTCTCTCATAGGACACTGTACCGGCGACTGAGCCTTGATCAACTCTTCTGGCTCGATTCGAGATTGTACATAGGCAGGGTAGACCCCCGATGTCGTCGAAGTTGAATCTCGTATGTTGTCGGGATGGAGAAGCGGCATTTCAACATCTGGCGTTGCCAGCGCTAATCCATCATCTGGAGACTCTTTTCGAGACCATACTGACGATGCTGTAGAGGCCGATATCCTTTTCACTTTGAGGTCGCGAGGCTGGAGCGGTGCATCAATGTCCGGGGTTTCTCGCTTTGCCGTACCATTAGGTGATCCATCTTGAGACCAGACAGTTGATATTGTCAAGACTGACGCCCGGCTTGTTTCAGGCTGAGGCTGTACCGGTATATCGATATCTGACAATTCCCTCGAAAGTGGTCGGGGGGTTGCCGCGCCGTCAGACCCTTCTAAAATGCCACCTAGTACAGTGAGAGCATTTGCTTCATCTTCGTCGCGATCGATGTCATCTTCGTACTCGGATGGTGAATCGGAGAATCCTTCCAAAGCGTCCTTCGTCCGTCGGGTACGCGCCATTGTTTGTGCAGCGTCTCTTACCTGCTCATACCCAACCTCTTTCTCTTCTTCGTAACTCTTACCGGGAACTTCTCTTACATCATCACCACAGACCACGACATACCACCGCACAGGTTCACCCTTCTGCAACTCATTTCTTAATTTTACAACCCATCCGTCCTCACCTGCCATTTTGTCGTAGTATTTGGCCATCTGAGCTGCCACATCCACACTCAGATCGACTCGTACCACATAATCAGCCACGTAAGCATACGGCCTGCATGCCGTCACCATTTCCTCCTCATCAAACTCCTCTAGCAACTTGACCGGTGACCATGAGTGCATGAGGACGGCATCTTCGGCATCAGGTACACGTGATGACGGCAAAGCATGGTCGTCGTCAACATGGTCAGACTGCTTTTTTATGTTGGCATTTTTGGCTGTGACGCTCTTCTGTGTGGGTGTTGTTGGTGGAGAGAGCTCAGGTAAGAAGTTGTATTTTGCGTGGAGCTGGTCGAGGATACAATAAGACGACGCTGGTGCAATAACCCAATTCGGTGCTGCGTCTTCAAGGTCATTGAGGATAACAAAAATTCGGATATCGCGGCGGTGCCATCGAAACCCGTGGCATAGATAAGTCGGCATTGGAATGGGGGTGTCCAGCAATTAGAGTGAAGCAACGTGTTGCAAGCGAGCCGTTGGTCGGTCGATTACCTCACCCAGGCGTCACTTTATCTCGTCGTTCTTCCAACAAGACTAAGTGTCTTCTGAGCAAGCTTCATAAAGCAGTCTATGAAGCCCCCATATCTCGGTCTTCAGTCACTGAGATTGACGCGTGGTAGTGTTTGTTTGAAGTTGAAAATCATGGAATGAACGGGTTGAATGGAATTGACATGTGTGGCTTCCATTCCTGCTACGGAAAGCCTTCTTACTTTATCTAGCCATAATTGCCTACCTACATAGGTGTCTACCTTACCTGAGGCACTGGCTGTACTGGATCTTACCTCATCGTACTTTACTCAGAATAGGTAGCACTAGGTTCCGACTAGGTAGGCACCTGCTGATTGAAGGCCGTTCCAAGGCACTTTCAAGTACTGTCTAACGTCAGAAATCAAGCCCAGTGCCGTCTTCGGAAGTCATCAACCCTATGTTTAACGGTTGGCGCTCATTCTACGTCCGCATGCAATTCAAGAGCATGTGAGCCACTGTTTCCATGTTTTGTTCTAGGCCCAAGTCTGTGCTGAGACATTGTCTCGCTTGCGCCCGAATGATCGCTGTTGTTATCAATCACTCCAGATGACTCAAGCTGAAACTTGGTAGTAAGATTGTCGGAATCGTATTATTGCGCCCTTGACATGCCCAAATTTTATATAAACATCCTTTATCTAATATTGATATATCCACCTCTGAAATCGACCATGCATATAGTGTATACAAAATATCTCAAAAGCCCAACACCATTTTGTATGTGGATCTAGTCGTCATCGTCAATACACTTCGTGTATAGTATAAAGCGGTCCCTAATTCTTGAATCCTGCCATATCTAGGCTAACACCGCCTGTATCCTGTAGTTCTTCCATTGTAACGCCAAGATCTTGAGCATCAAACTCAAAATTCATGTCTTGTAGAATGTTGTTCACATCCTCATCTGAGAGGTTAAGTTCCATATTACTGGGCATGACGGGAGGGCTCTCAATGGCATCCTGAGCTGTCACTACTTGAGGAACCTTCTTAGCCACCATGGTCTTGAACTTGTTCAACAAGTCAATATCATCGGCTGGTGTGGTTTCTGAATCAAGAATTCGTCGCGCCCGTGTCTGGAGCATGGCGTCTGTAGGCATAGTTCCTTTGCACGCTACATGATCCTCAACATAGCTGATAAGGCCACGTTCCAACTCTCGGGAGCAGAAAATCTCGGCAGGTCGTGCCGCTTGTGATGTGAGCTTCTCGATATAGCTGTTTGCAATGGCTGCTGGCAATGACTTGGCACCCTGACCCATTGACACCTGCGCATCTGCAGGGAAAGGCTCAAGTGATGCCTTGGGGCAAGCATAAGGAGGTGCGAAACCTGAACCACCAGATTCGAGGGCCCATCCATCGCTGACAGGGAGACCAGGACCATCTGTCTTCAGAATACCAGCATCTCGCTTGAATCTTTGAAGCCATTCGGCATTATCTGCAGCGGTCTGGTTCCAAGGATCGTCACTACATCATTGTTAGCTTACTATGATCGGCCACCTTTCTCTTCAGAGAACTTACTCGTCATATAGAATCCAGCGTGCCTGGTGCTGGAGCTCTGCGTCGCTAGGCACATGCCTATTAGGATTGTTTGCCGACATGGTACCAGCAACCCATCGCTTCAGTTCCTTGGCCAATCGTCGGTAGCAGTTGGCGTCATTGAGGAAGTATGGCCCGGGGCAGTTAGGGCCGCTGCCCATATCAAACATGTCATCACACCCCAATCCCAAAAGCACACGACAGTCATTGGAGGAAGCTGTCGCATCGGTGGTAGCGGCTCCGCTAGCAGTTGAGTTTATGCTATGTTGAAGCGAAAAGGCGGGCGAGTTGTTACTGGTTGCAGGATGTCGATTCTTGAAACCTTCCAGCCACGAGGCGTTATCTGCCGCGGTTTGGTTCCAGCCGTCGTCGAATTCATATATAATGATACGAGCTTGTCGTTGGAGGTCCTCATCAGTTGGCTCCAGACCTATCGATCGTTGTAGGATGAGATAGTCCTTCAGTTCACGTTCAAGGCGTGAGTAGCTGTGAATGGTTGAGTCAATAGATGAAGGATCCTTTGAGCGGCAAATGTGGTCCACGACGTCTTCACTTCGTGGGAGGTGTGCACGTCGACGGAAAGGTGCGAGCCAGTTCGTAGATGATGTTGCAAGGCGAATTAGCCAGTTGGCAATAGCCTCTGAAGGGTGTGTAGAGACTTCTTCCACTCGACCAACGATTCGACAAGCCTCTTCTTGAAGCTCATCATCCATCGCTGTTAAACCCAGTAGTCTCTTGGCCTTCACAAACTCGTGCAGCTGTACCTCCATGGGGCACTCCTCGAACAAGTTGTCCTTGCCGTTAATTTTGAGGGATGCCAGTCTGTTTTCGGCGGCACCACGCAAAGGACCGAATCTGGCCTTTTGCTGTAGGGTGTCGGAGCTCATGATGATATCACGAAGCCAAGATGGCCTTGTCGCAATGCCTTGCAGAGACAACAATTCGCTAGCGAAAATAATACGACAGCCTTCAACCATCATCTCTTCGTCGTTAGGGAGCCGTCCGTGTTGGTCCTGGTAGTTCCGTGTGAAGAAAGCCATTTCCAGCTTAATCAGCTCGTAGGCATTACGAGGTGACTCTGGTGGGGAGTGAGTGGCTACGTATGGTAACGGGGATGTGCGCTCATGATGAATAAGATCTATTTCAAAAGTTAGACGTTGGCAACTTGTCTACAGGATACTGGAGAGGTCTCATACATGGAGGCATGGAGTTCTCGACCATCTCGAGTACAGGGTTATCGAAACCCCAATCACCCTTCCAGTCAGCCATAGAATAACCCGTCTTGAAATGCTCTGCTAGATGATCGACACGGATTGTCCATGTATCCATTACGATACCACAGAAACCACACCGGGACCGAATCTCAGGCGTCGCGACCTTCCACGATTTCATTGACCAATCTTGAAACTTGATGTTATGCACTAGACGCAGGTGCTGGTTGAGATGATCCTTCCGGTAGAAAGTCCGTTCTGCTGGGGTACGCTCTTGACAGGCGGAATGGTTGTGACTTTCAATATGAGCATCGTCTGGGTTGTCCTCACCACAAAAGACGCAGGATAGAATGCCGGTATCAGGGTTAATGGCCTTTGCGCCATGGGGAGAACACACCCACCGCTCAAGAGACAAGTGCAATGATTTTTCGTGCCGCTGCCAGTCATGCTTGGTCCTGAATGTTTCGGTACAGAATGTACACTGGAAAGTCTTGAGAGGTGCCGATAGGCTCGTTTTCTCTTTTCCAACTTTTGCTGAGGCCCTTCGGCGTCGACGGCGACGTCCGTGGTTGTTGAATGGGGCTGAGCCAAACGATCCCCATGAGTTGCGAGATCCATGCGAGTAGGCGGATCCAAGAGAACCATTGCTTGAGTGAGAAGTACCCAGACTACTAACTGATGACTGGTTGCAGATGGACCTGCTTGAACCATCATCTGCATAGCTCAAACTGAAAGGGCTGTCAAGTCCGGATGACATTCCAGAAGAAGATGCAGTAACGGCCCGGGCAATAGCGCTAACAGATGCAGGTTCGTTCTCAGGTGGTGAGTGCTCCCAACGCTGCAGAGGGTTCATGGCTTCTAGCGCCGGTGTTCCTCGGCGTTGAGGAATATCCATAGGGCCTGACCAGGAGCTGGTGTAATGAGGTGATGTTGAACGAGGGGGCTGGACCTTGCCACGCCGGCGGGCATTTGCAAGCCAATTTGTGATCTGTACTTTGTTCAAGCCGGTTTGGCGCTGCAGCATCTCTTTCTCTTCATCGCTAGGATAAGGATGACGGTTATGAGTCGAGAGCCAGTTCTTGAGGATACGAACAGACTCTCGAGAGAATCGTGCTCCAATTTTTGGAGGAGGTGCGGCCTTGTTATTGAACGTTTCCCCCAGGTTGGCTAGATCACTGACTGAGGGATTGCGGGAGGCGTTACGGGAGACATTGCGAGAGGATTGGCATGAGTCGTCCGGGGTGTCCTCCTGAAGAGTGTTGGAGATTTGAGGCCCTGATGGCAGAAAAGGGTTGATATCAAAGGGCGCAGCGGACGTGCTAATGGACTCAGGGGTAACAGCAAAGCTGCAGTCGACTTTCAAGGCCACACAGGTAGTGCAGTAGTCCTTGTACATACCCTCTCGGATTTTTTTGCAAGAGAAGCCGGACATGGCACAGTTGATGCATGGCGATGGAGGTGTGTCCCACTGAAATTGACTGGATATGTCTTCGGCGGTTGTGGTGAAGTCCATTGTTGGGGCGGGCATGTCCGGTAAAGGGAAATTGTTATCTGAGAAGTGTTGAAGGGCGCAGAAGCTGAAGTCGTCTTCACTAACATTCTCCAACACAAGATCGATGCTCTCATTATTGTCCGGTGTCAGATTAGCAAAGGCGTTAGCATCCTGGGGTTGTGGAAAGGCGTCAATTGCCTTGTCCCAGTTGACAAACTGCTCCATCTCATCGATATTGGCCATGATGCGCAATGATAGGTGCTGGTGCGGAGCAAAGATGCCAATTCAGGTCAATTGAAAGGCGCGCGTGAGAATGACAACCATGAATCGAATAGATCTGGATGTCAGCCAGCCAGGTCCCACTTGAAGCGAAAACCAGAATGATACAAATTAGTTGAGCCCGAAAATGAAGAGAAAAGAACGAGACTCATAAATTGAGGATGGTTCCTCAGTTTTGTTCAAGTTGAAAATCCAACTAGTCAAAAATAACGGTCTGTCTTAAGAGAGCACATCGAAAGAGTCAGCAGTCTCCATCCCCCAGAATGTATGTAAACCAAGCCAAAAGTCTGGTGGAGTTGGAGTGCAGAGTGTCGGCCAGCCACACCAACCAGCTGAGCGAGTCTAGCCAGATTGTCAAAGTCGTGCGCCCTTCAATTGACAGACAAGGATCTTTTTGATGAGTGGACCCACGCACACAAGCTGTGGAGTGACGGTGTTTTGGACACGGTGGGATGGTTCTGACTCCTCTGCATATAGTGAGTCAAGCGCCAAAGCGACCAATTGTTGTCTCTTAAGTACAGTGTCAGCTAGCAATCGTCAAGCTGGCTGGGTGCACTCTTGGCTCCGCTTCTCGTAGTTCGCAAGGCGTAGCCATTTATGCTAATGCGTCTCGCTGGATCCTCAACTCTTGACCCCGAAACCGGCCTTCATCATCACCTGGCTCTGCGGTAAGACATTGCGTATTCCAATGCTCAATCTACAGGCCTTTCAAAGTGTCATACTCAATGAAATCGGAGTCGTGGCGCTGAGAAAGTCCGAGCCTGCATTTCCCCGGAGCAACTTTGTGGGGTTAACTAAGCACTTCCTCATCTGTTTAAGTAGATGATTTTGCACCTCCGGCGTTTTTAATTGACTAATACATGTCGTACCACTTCAATTGTAACGAAAGCACTGGAACCTTCTAAGAACAGTTCACTGGAAAGAGAGAGAAATTAAAGACCACGCTGGTGTGTCTTTTCGGTGAGATTTTAGGATCAGCCACCGACACACAGCATAAGCGTTGGTGTAGCAAATCGTAGATCACTCAAGATAGTTCCCTGCTTCAACACAGCGTTGCGCCATTGCGGCTTGGCATCTGATGTATTGGTAAGCAGAAAAGCTGGATGATGCATTTTCTGTAAGTAGGTTGCGATTGATATGAGCAAGATTTGGAGTAAATGTGGTCAAACCCTGGGGAAAGGAAGAGGCGCCATTTGATTTTAGGCGAATCTCCACGGCGGAAATGCAGCGGAAGGCACCCGGATACAGTAGGAGGTCCCTGTGCGATACACTCTCAGCGTGACGGAGTCTCCGGAGCCGGCCCACCCCAGGCAACGGCACCAGCACCGGCACCAGCACGGAACTCAACGACAACCTGGGAGGGTGTTCAGCAATGAGTTTGGAGTATTTTTAAGAACAATGGGTATATTAATCACCCTGTCAAGTTGTCTGCTAAGATATTCTCCGCTCTAACTTGAATGAATCGTTGACCGGATTTAGACTGGGATACCACCTCTCCTCAAGGGCCTTAACTTTAACTTACCTTAGCTCAATATGCATATGCATACGACAAGGTCCGAATCATCTTGCTGGGTAAGCATCACCTAATTTCTAGTCATATTTAAGGAAGTCATGGACTTCAAAAGTAGTGAATGTCTCCAGGCGTGGTGTTGTAATGTCAAATGACAGTCTTTCGATTTGTAATGTCATTCTCTCATGAGTTTGTCTGTGGTTGCCCGAATCAAACATTCATGTTCGAATTTTTATTACCAGGTTCAGACAGTGGCAGAATACCAAAAAGTGAACCACTGAGGTAGTTATTATATACAATAATGATCCTGTCTGGCTCATTTCACATCTGGCACCGCCATCTTTCACATGGACCTTAGCTCTTAATGTTTTATTCTATCGAAAACCTGCTAAATTTCGTTCTATTTCTATCATACTATAGAGGCATCGATACCAAGCTCAGTTTAAGACCAAGTGACTTGCGACCAATAGAGCTACGTGCCAAAAGTCTAATAATACAGGATAATATTCTACTATTATTTGTACTACTTTTAAAAGGCCTATATAAATTAATAAAATCCGTTAAAAAATACTATAAGCTTTAATTTTCTTTTTATGTTTTTTAAATTTGCAAGGTAAAGATAGGTCCCTCTAAGCATCTCTCGAGTCTCTAAAAGTTTAAACGTTAATCGGCTGCTACACTGAACCCAGCTGCACACATACCAGCTGACAGCTCGCATTAGCTGGCTTCAACCTTCTTCCTTCTACATACCCAGAAGCTCTAAAATAATATAAAATATTCTTCCTATTCTTATAAGTTTTAGAGTTTTAAATTTAATATTTATCGATAATAAGGTAATTTCTACCATACTTCTCTGTTACTAAACTTTAGGCACCCAATTGCAGGAGCGTTTTTTGTAAGTCTGTATTACAATCAGTGCCCAGGCTGACAGGTTTCTGTAGCCATTTAAACAAACCCAGGGTGAATCTCGAGGCTATCCTGTCCTCTCGCAGAGCAGGAATCAGTCCTCACGCTAGGTGGGAATATTATAGGCATATAATTCGTTCAATACTTTCGTTCAATTAGTGATGCTCACATCTACGGAGCCTACCCTATAGAAGATACCACATATGGTACCTGAAGTCAACCCTTCCAAACCCGTAGACCAGCAATTTTCTACC
This sequence comes from Fusarium beomiforme, assembly GCA_002980475.2. Classification (NCBI taxonomy): domain Eukaryota; kingdom Fungi; phylum Ascomycota; class Sordariomycetes; order Hypocreales; family Nectriaceae; genus Fusarium; species Fusarium beomiforme. The sequence goes on along the minus strand of PVQB02000658.1, from coordinate 1,231 downwards.
CAATCTTTGAGTGGTCCATGCAAGATTTTTCAAAGTTTTTAAGCAATAAATTGTCTGGGATTCCTCATTGCTCAATCGTAACTCCATAGAGTAGGGTACGTTCGCATCATGTCCTGTCTTAACTGAACACTCAGCGGAGAGCATGCCAGGTTGGCTCAGTCAATCCCGCAGTAAAGCATTTGCAATACGATTGACACTATTAAGTAATACATATCACTCTCAATTCAAGAACTGATTATATATTCCGGTGTCGGGTGTATGCATGAACACAGGTTCGCGTAGTTTCACAACAGATGTGTCCTGGCCTTTTCAACATCGCAGTTGCATGAACTTTTATGAAACCAATCAGCGCTAGGAGCTTTATGATCTTGACATTGAGAAATACACTGTGGATGGTGCATAGTAGGAGCTTCCTACATCTTAATAATTTCGAGGTCTCAGTCGGGACTTGCTCATTGTTAGCCATTTATCCGTTCTCAACTGTCAACAGCAGGTTGGAGAGGGACACTCCGTGAACCTCGTCACCTTGTAGATGAAGACTATGTAAGAGTCGCTTTATGTACCCTATTCTAATTTATTAAGGAAACATGAATGTGATATTAGAATTGACGAGTTGTCACAGCCGTCTCGGTTTAAGTGGTCTAGGCGACAAATCCACTTCAAGCGCAAAGCAACAACTTTTCACTAGGTTGATAGAATCACCGTATTGGTTAAGTAGTCTTGCAATTTGTGTTCTCTTAGATTATCAACTCGTTGGGTGTGGTAAAGGAGCCCACCACTTCCCGGTACAAAGGTACAAACAAGCGCTGAACTCCATGTTCTTCGAACGTGTCTATCCTATTGCTTATAATCATAAGAGGGCTCGCACTTACTGATTAGGCCATCAATGCTACAACACGTCCATCTTATTCGTTGTGGTCTATTAAGCCCAGCCTCTGTACACATTGAGCACCCACATAGAGGGCGCAGGACTTTGTACTACGCCAAGCTATCCACACAATGAATGGTTTGTTGTCCAGCTCGCCGTCAAAAACCATTCGTTGTGTTCAATTTGAAGCTCGGAAAGTCAAAGAGAGTGCATCCGGAAATTTTGAGCTTTCAAGAAGGCCGTTTTCATAACAAATAAATCAAAGAGGAAGCGGAAAGGAGGCTCGAAGCTGATACTTGATCAAGCTGTCAACTCATAGTCGCTCAGCGCGACATCGAATTCTCTCTCTCTCTCTCTCTCTTT
>PVQB02000657.1:0-65840 GCA_002980475.2 Fusarium beomiforme | reverse complement strand
TATTAGCATAAAGAAACTAGATGAAAATTAAGCTTATTTCTCTTGATTTCTATATAGTTGAAGATATCGAGGTTATGGTATTGAGGCTTAAAGCGGGGTGACAGGAACCCGGGGTGACGGGAACCCGGTCCCGTGACTTATCCTTGCTAAAAACTACGCGGATGTGGTTGCCGCCCAGATACGGAGACTACTGTGATGATCCTATATATGAGACATGGCGTTGGTCTTACTTAGTCGGTCAACCTGTGTCCCCCACACAGATATAACCGACGGGTATTTGACGACGCGATTGCGCGTCATGACAAGTTCATAACTTAAAGCCACAATTAGCCATAGCTCAACCTCACCATTTACTAAAAGAGTTCAATGAAAACCTTGCGAACCCTATTTCGACTGCTACAGTAGCTTACTACGTAGTAGGTTTGAATGTATATTTAACTTCACGTGCGATCTAGGCCTGGTGGAACACATGAGAAATGCGGCATAGCAATACATATGCAAGAATATCGCATCCTGCCCAATCGACGTCGGTGATCCAAGCGATCACTTCTAAGAATAGCATTCGCGCTGTCACTATCTGGAATTGCAGGTAGGATAAAAACTGACGGATCATGTCATGAACACATTCGGCATCCTTGGTGCCTACTTATCTTGAGCATGCTGTGAATGTTTCATGTAACATCATTGTTATTTTTTTCCCCCTGAAATACGTCACCAGTGCGTTTCATCAGAGCCACGTATTAGTCAATCCATAAATAAGTATAGCTGTTCATCCCCATATCCTATCATCCTAACTTTTTTCTTCCCTTTAACACTCACGCAAAAAAAAGGCCAACGACTTAATACATAACCGTGCACCATAACACCCCATAAGCCAAATAAAACCAAACAACCACCGGCGACCAACTACCACTGCGGTACACACAACCAAACCAATCAAAACCAATCAAATAACAAACAAATCAACGACATGCTGGCGGCACTACTCCTCATATATATCACCATCACTATGGTCAGAGGAGGCGCAGTCAAAATATCGCCTCATCCGGGTATATGCACAGTATATTTCTCAAGCTCGGTCAACTGTTCTGACCCCAACGCTGTGGTTGTTTACGATCTTTCCGGACAGCTTCATGCTAAAATAACTGAAATCCATACTCCCAGTGGTCAGGTAATCCAAAAATGCGTTGGAAGTGTACCTACATCCCTTTTGGAGGGAAGTGGAAAGGCAAAAAAGTTTACTCCTACAGATAACCCTTGTGTCGGAACCCCCTATTTCCCTCATATAGTCCCATGTTTTGGGGATTACACCATCTCAAATGGACAAGTCCAAGCCAAGAGCAATACTACAAAGTGGACTGAAGTTTTGAGTGCTACTGGCCATGTGGAATTAACATGTATATTCGAAAAGAAATAACATGTCAGCTGCGGCATGAGGAGCCTTACGGCAAGCGCTAGAAAAGGCCTCACACACGCACCGGATGTATTTAGTTATGGTGTGCTGGCGTCTATACAGCCAGTAATCAGTTCAATATATGCAGATATACATTGCTTCCTCGACTTTATCACCTAACGTCATGCTATAATCCTCTAGTTGGAAAACCAGCGCCGCCCATAGATCAAATGCAATCAAACAAGCTGCCAAATAAATCAATGAAATATACCAAAATCTTATTTTAAATGAAATAAATGTAAACCTTTAAATTTAAAATGATATTTAATAAATTTAATATGTAATATAACGATCGCACCTAACCACTACGCCACAGGGCAAAAGATTGGGCTATAACTGCTATTGTAGCAATTACAGTGGTGCTTACAGCTGCCTATCCCTTTGAGTGCCACAGCCCTTAGGCGGGGTCACGACAGGGGTATAGAGCCAATCAAGATAAATGAAACTAACAGTACTTTTTCATACATACTAATTTATATAATGGTAAAAGCCCCAGCAGTTTTGATTGTTATAAAGGGTTTATAGCCGTGGCAAATATCTTACGAACTTCCGGTACGCTCCACGTACTAACCTTATAACTAATAAGCTAAGTGGGGCGAGTAACCTTCCTAAGGGCTGTGGCACTCATAGGGATAGGTAAGCTATAAAACAAGAAGGCTCTTTAGAGTTAGGTAATATAAAGCAGAGGGTCAGGCATGTTACCGTTCATAGTGATGCTTTTCTGACTTATGGCAAACCTTTCTGTTTCTGGTCAAGAGATAACATGTGAATAAAAAAACAAAAGGTCTGGGCTGCGCCGCAAAATCTGCACTTCAAGCATATTGCCACGGAATAGATAATCATCTAGGTCATAACAGCTCTTCTGTAACGGTTGCACAAGCCGTTAAGCCACAGGGCAGAAGATCGGGCCATAATCGCTATGCAAGCAATTATGGGTGTGCTACAGCTGCCTTATAGAGCCTTATAGCGCTATTACGGGGACCAATCGTAACATCTTCTATGTCTTATTTGGAACTGAGGAAGGCCTCATGGTTTCAATTGAGACTGATTTGGCTCGATTTATGGTGTTTTGCAAAAAAATGCATCGGGCAGGGAGCTTGTATACCGCTTGCACTGGTATAAATGTTTAAGTTATATGGGGCGAGTGACCTGCCGGAGTCTTACGCCGCTTAAACATATAGTTAATCTCCGTGGATCTACGGCGCCTAAGGTGCCGATAGATGCGATGCAACCGCCTTAAAATCATAGAATACTAATAGTAAGTAAAGGCTAAACATATTAACTTCCTTTAAGCTCTAGTGTGTCGCTTTATCCCTTCTTTTCCGGATATATCGGCTCGGCTAGGCAGGCTGAGGGTCTGCTACATAGTGACATAATTGAATCTGAAGTAATGGTGGGTACTAAACGCCACAGTTACGTCCATAGTGGACTTAGACCTCAGCATACATCAGACAACAATTAATACTTAATTCTGAGGCTTTTCTCAATTTTGAAGGCGCGATAGTATTGATGTAATTATTATCGAGTGGCGTTTTCGTTTGTAACCATGGAGTATAAGATAGAGTAATCCAGTCCTCGCAGCCTGACAAATCAAGCCACAGGGCAACTTAAAAACTTGGACCTCCTCAGATAGGCTGTTGGTGCCATATCTCTCCTTGTTTTAACTCCTTGAGCCATTTCCCCCTGATACCTTCAACGAGACAAATGATGGCATCTTTGGCAGAGCATCCAGTCTGGACGATATCGCCCACGATTCGTCCTCAATCATGCCGAAAGCTAGAGATATTGTTACTGCTATTGTGGTTTGTTATCCATTCTGTTACTGCCAAAAACTCTGTCCAAAACCCCAGAGACGATTTCTGTCGGAGATTCTCACACCAGACGACGGTCATCGATAACAAGCTATACATCGATGGCGGCTAGATGAATTTTAAGGACTTTCAAAAGGATTATATAAATTATTCCAGTACGTCAAAATCAATTGGATGGGGGATTGGTTTTGCCAAACAGCAAATAGAGTAACTAGATTGTGGCTAAGCTAGTAATAAAGATACTTGGCTGGGATACTACAATCTCAACAAATACTTTAGGCTGCCAACACAGGGAATTGGAACACGGCAGACACCCACAGAAGCATGTATTCAGTCCGATGAGAGCAATCTAAACAGAGCACAGACTGTATCTAGAAGGATAAGTTAATTATAAAGTGATCTTGGATGTATGCTTCCTGCGAGACGTGGTCTGCAACACCGAAGTGTTTGATCTTCTCGTTATTCAGGAGGAGAGAAAGCTTCTTATTAGCAACGTCGAGTGATTTGAGGATCTGCTACGGGATGAGGGGTTTACTTTCACAAGAGGTGCAAGGCTCTTACACTAGACTACAGTCTCTCTTGTTTTCAGGATACCGAGAGTTTGTTATCGCACAAGTGAAATGACTACTAGAACTTTGCATTGCGTACAGGATCAGAATCCTTGCTCATACCTAACCGTTCTCAATCATCTCCTTTTCCATAGCTACCGTCTCTATGCATATAGCACAGGCAAATTCGATCTCATATGAATTGAATAACCAGCTTCCCATGTGTCTAGTAGTTTTAGTCAGTTAAGAAGTGCTACTAAGAAGTCGGTTACATACCTTTTTGAATCGATTGACCAAATCATCCAGTTCATCAAAATTCACTGAATCGACTATGGGCTTGACGACTCCTCTGCGGACGAATTCAAGAGCCTCAAGTGTTTCTGTCCGTGTGCCCACAAGTGTTCCAAGAAGGTTGATGCCACGGTCAATAAGCGTAAGAGGATGTAAGCTCATCGCCTGATCCGGCGGAGGTATTCCCACGCAGACCAGGGTGCCAAATACTGCAACAAGATCCAAAGCGCCTTGGTAAGCTCTTCCTGAGCCTGCGGTGACAATCGCAGCTTTGGCTCCAGCTTCGTGTGGTGTAAGTTTCCTCAGCTGCGCTGGTGTATCAGGCGATGCTCCGTCAAAATAAGCATCAGCTCCCATCTTGATGCAAAACTCCTTTGCATCGCCGATATCAACGGCAGCGACGCGAAAACCCATAGCTTTCGCATATTGAATACCCAAACCCCCAACGCCACCACCAGCCCCGACTATGGCGACCCATTCTCCTGGCGTGGCTCCACAGGCTTTCAGAGCTTTGTATGCTGTAACGCCGCCGCATAATGTTGGTGCAACCAGCTCGTCTGGAAGTTCAGGGCAGTCTGGGACAGTGAGAACATAGCGACTTGGCACAATGCAGTGCTCGGCAAACGTTCCATCCCACTTGCGTCCCGAGTTCTGCTGCTCTAAGCACCGAACTTCACCGCCTGGTTCGCGACAACAGTTGCATCGGCCACAAACATCTCGAACCCAAGCGATTCCGACTCGATCGCCGACTTTCACTGAATTGGGATCTACTCCAGATCCAACTTGGACAACGCGACCCACGCCTTCATGGCCGAGCACGTCACGGCAGGGGCCGAGGTAGCCGCCTGCAAGGGCCATATCAGTGCCGCAAACGCCTGTTGCTGATAGCTTGACGAGGACTTCCCATGGCTGAAGTTTGGGAATAGGGACTGAGTGAATTTTGAACTGAAACCCTTTATCCGAGCGCTTCACAGCAGGTCAGAACTGGGGATGTCATTGTCAGAGGGGGAAAATTGGACTTACATCCACTGTGGCTACCCGATGGGTCGGCTCGTCGACTACTGCATGACCCATGAGCTCGGTATTGCAACAGAAAGAAAATATGACTTGTTGAGATTGATATGATTGGATGGTAATTCTTAATGCATGTAGCCTGACCTTGAGGGCTATTGTATGACACTAAGGGAAGTGATTCTTAAAGAACAAAATGCTTGATCTTGTTCCTGAATGCCGACAACGAGTGCCGAAGTATCTTAATCTCCAAGCTGAATGGCTAAACTTTGCGGGGTTTCTGTATCTAGGGTTAGATCGTGGGGAGGAAGCGGGATGCCGATCTTTTTTGCGGGGGTGGCAGATTTCCCGGGTCCACGTGTTCGTCATCAAGAAAGTGTCCGTTATCTTGCAAAGGATTAACAACGAATGCCCTTATCTTTCCAGACGTAGAACTCCTGTCTACTGTGGATAACTGATCCCCTGTCACGCAAGGTTGTAATTGGCTGATATGCTCTGGTTTGAACTGCCGCGCCAAGTTCTTTAGACTAGCCGCTGGCACCCAGTTAACGACCTCGGTTAACAGTATCATGGCGGACGAGCAGCCACGACTTTGCTGCACTATCTGCTCCGCCGAGTTCAGCAAATCTGGTATGGACAACATCCTGCAATTGCCTAGACTACCAGTCATGATTACTAACAATGTTACATCAAGATCACCTTAATCGACATTACCTTTCGCGTAAATCCCCATGATTCGTCAAACAACTGACACCGACTAACACGACAATGGTCCAGATACTGATGAACGCTCCTATGGATGCCAATACTGTCCCAAGGGCTTCAATCGACGGTCAGTCTATAAGTACTGCTTTCTTGACTTGACAATATCTGACCAGCTTACCAGGGATGCGCTGCTTCGTCATTGGAGAACATGCGAGGCCCGCCTCAAATCGGGGCTGCCGCCTCCAACATTATACAAAAAGAAGCGAGGAAGGCGGCAAAATGCATGTACAAGATGTGCAAAGTTAAAGAAGAAATGCAACGGATCGTATCCTTGCGCATCCTGTGTCGATCAGAACCAAGACTGTACTTACGCGCAAGCTTTGGCCAAGAAAACAACGTCCTCCTTCGCATTGGTTGAGAGGGATCAAACCCCCTTTGACTATTTCGATACTGCATCAAATGATCTGGGATATCCGAATCGTGTATCTTTGCCTGGCTTCAGTGACCAGAATCTCGACTTGGTGACGAAAACTGTATCGGATCTTGTGCAGCCTCTCCCGGACTCCTCAATCCAGCAATACTTTTGGAATCCTTCACATCTGCAAGCATTCCCATCACAAACTGAAGGGCTCATCTCTTATCAGATACCTTCATTATCGTTTATATCGCCCAAGCCAACGTTTCCGCGAATGCGACTCCGCTTTCTAGCTAGACTTACCTCTTCACATGGAATGGGCAACTCTTTCGACTGCAACAACACAATAGTAGGCAAGGAGATACCATCACATCTGAGACAAGACTGCAGTCTTCAATCGATTGAACCAACGCACACTTCCACTACTTTATCGTTGTGCATAGGAATATCGAAGGAACCTCAGCATTCCGCTGTTCTACTCTCTGAAGCGAACCCTTTCGCTCTCAAGTCGAGAGACATTGTCGAGGGTATACGGCAGTCATCATGGTCTGAATCTAGAGAAAGATCTTGTGCACGGTTCTTCTCTCCAACAAATATCGACGTATTCCTGAGGATATTCTTCCAGATATGGCACCCGAACTGGCCTGTCATTCACAAACCCACTTTTGATCCCACGATCAAGTCCCCAAAGCTCATAGCGGCTCTGTCATTAATTGGCGCATCTCTGAGTCCTGACAGAAAACACCAAGATCAAGCTATGGTTTGGCTGGAAGCACTTGAGCAGTGGAACTTTTTGGATCCTGATTTCTCTGAAGATATAATTCCCCAAACTGAGGATGACTGCCAGATCTCACATGTTCGCCAGCGGCTTGAAGCAGTGCAAGCCGCATATGCCGTTGTATTACTCATGAACTGGGAAGGAGACACAAAACAGAGGAGAAGAGCTAGAAGGACTCGTTTCCCAGAGATTGTCCACGTTGCTCGCACTCTTTATCCATTTGCAATTCCTCGAACCAGTGAGGACGATATTGCCTCTTCATACAGCATCAGGGACCAGTGGGCTGCATTCGCGCTGCAAGAGGAGCTTGTTCGGACCCTGCTCTACATCTTCCTCCTCGACTCCGCATTTGTCATGTTCTACGATATGAACCCTTGTATGGTGATTAGGGAGCTACAGTTCGGTCTCGCTGCTACAGACGACCGCTTTTCTGCGCCAAACGCGGAAACTTGGCTGTCATATACTCAAGTTGAAGCACAGAGTCAAATGGCATGCAGGCAGGTCATCTTATCTCAAGCTATTGACATGATTATGAGTGAGCAGTTCGGTGGAGCGGAGTGGGAAATCTTTGAGCAGATGAATCCATTGAACTTGTTTGCTATAGCCAGCGGTGAGTTTTGTCACACGTGATGTTGTTTGAAAGAATTTTTACTCACATTCATTCAGCGTTTCATAATCTTATTTACCACCATCATAACGGCCCAGACCCAAGATCAAGATCAATGCCCATCATGCGAGGATTACAGCACTGGTTTAGAGTTTGGTCCAGCCGGAACCTCTTCTCGACAAATGGCAACTGTCTTCCACCCAGAGCATGCAATACTGGGAACAGACTGGGATTCTTCCTTCACGCAGATGAGTATTGGTGTCTTGCCAATCTCTTCTGTAGCCAATTCGAACGTGGTATCAATCCACATCATATTGATGATAGCCATTCACAAGTATCTAGAGGGATATCTGATATGGGCAAAGTACATAGCTTGATCCTTCGCTTCCAAGACGTTGACCTGAATGAGATAGTACTGTCATAGGAACGGCCGGTCACTTATTCTTCTTCTCCAATCTCTTTCGCTCATCAGTGTTATGAAGCCAATCCAACCAGGGCATCCCTCCAAAGTGCACGTCAAATCGCTCATGGTGGCGATCATGACGATACGCTGCACCCCCGAAGAAGTCAAAACCGCTGTGCACAGTCGCTGTCTCGATGAGCTGCCAAGCAACAAAAGCCCACATAGTCAGAATATGGGTTCGGAGCAATATTGGTGGCAGTACAATAGGAATTGTGTTTGCGACAATATGTTCAATGGGATGTGCATACTGCGAAGCAAATGCTACTGGGGCAGTGAATTTATGGTGAATCTTGTGGATGCGACGATAGAGGTATGGTACGTGAAAAAGCCGATGCGAGTAGTAGAAAAGAATCTCTCGAGCGATGAGACAGATTGTGAAATCGATCACAAAGCTCTTCGCTGATGGCAGCGATGGTGTGATCTGAAATGTTGAAGGCATATTTTGTTGCGTCGCCAGATACGCCAGGGATAGTTGTAGTCCGATCACAATCAGCTGATTCCTCAGAGATATAACAATAGAGTCTAGAATCTCAGAGCCTTTGGGTTGTTTTGGTGGAGGCTGTATCTTGTGTTTCGCAGCAAAGGATGGGGCGATATAATCTAGGAGAACAAAGAGCGCAGAAGGAATCCACCAAAAGACGACCTGGACAACGCAACTGCCCACAAACTCGATTGTAAAGGGATCATGCTGAGAAACTATCTTTGCCCAAGGCTGAGACATGTTGATTGAGATACTGATGTGATAGTGAATGAGCCGAATGATCATGAGACTGAAAGAGGTAGATATACTTTATTGACAGACTAACTAGATCGAGGAGGAGCAAATCATCGCCGCTTCAATACCCCGCAGTCTTAGATGGCTAATACATATCAGGAAGTCGATCCAAAGAGCCTCTCTCTTGACTTTGCTGTTTTCAGGTTAGACCGTCTTGCAAAAGTCAGTTTCACGCGGAGCCTCGGTTGGCTTTGAGTAGCGTCATGTTCCTAGCAGCGATCCACATGAATAATCTCGACCTTATCCGAGGCTCTGTTGAGTCTATTGATAATAATGCGCATTTTTATTGGTAGAAAGCTCAAAATCTCGAATTGGCAGGCGGTTATGAAGAGTCATGATATGTATTCGGGGCCCGCGGGTCTTATATCTCAGTAACCACTCCGACGGAGCCTTTGAAGTGCACGACAAGCGTATGAAAATCTGCGTCAAACTCTAGACGTTACATCAGACTTGATCCTTGGTTACACTCTCAGAGACCTTGCACCCTGCACCGTCCGAGCCACAACGACCTAGTGTCTAAGAAACCCACTCGGCCTTCGATCTTCCCCTACGGCCAGAAGGTACCGTCCATCCAATGCTCGACTTCTCAAACTTGAACGCAGGCGCCAGCATTTTAATATCTTCATTCAGGCCAAATTCCTTCCCACTCATGTCCCAGAAGTACTCAGGGTGCTGGAATATCTCGGGGCGTACCTTCTGGAGTGACTGATGAGTTTTGGTAGTAAGGGCCACAATGTCATCGTAATGACGAGGATTAAACTCCAAGTCCCGACTTCTAAGTGCCTTCTGTTGTTCCTCCGAGTACAACCCGAGCTTATAGTACCAGATGTTGTATTGCGTGAGACTAATGTCGATGTCAAAGGTGATATCTTCTTTCGTTCGGGCGAGTAATGCCTGGATAGCAGCCGCGGCACCAACCAGCCCGGTCTGGTAATCCGAGTTGGCTAACAACATATTAGAAACGGAAACTTAGGATAGAGGGAATGTATGTACTTACGGAGGAGCGGAACAACAGCCTCATCAAGACCTTGGAACTTGCCCTGTAAATATGACAAGCCAACCACACAGTCGCTAATCTGCTGCCAACCAGAGCGATATGCAAGTGGACCCTTGAAACCATAACAGTTCTCCCGCATGTAGATCAAACTTGGGTTCAGCTCACGTAAAGACTTGGAGTCAAAACCAAGCTTGGCCAAGGCACCAGGACGATATCCATCAACGAGAATATCAGCGCCTTTGAGAAGCTCCGCGAAGGTCTCACGTCCCTCCTCTGTCTTTAGATCTATATCGACATCTCTCTTGCCTGTTTGAAGATCTGGGATAGTGGCTGCGTACTCAGGAAGTCTGCTGCAAGAGACACGAATGACATCGGCGCCAAGGACACTCAACATCTTGGAGGCTGCTGGGGCGGCGATGACTCGAGATAAGTCGATGATCCTGATGCCAGCGAGCGGACTGAGACTGTCAAGGTCTTTGGCTTGAGGCCATGGCTTCTTCGGTCCTGGTACTCGTGTTGAGGTCCACAGTCCCTCTTGCGATATGATCTTGCCATGCTCGCTTGCAAAGAACTCCTCAGGTGTGTAGCAGACGACACCAGCCTGTTTGTATTTCTCATTGGCGACCCTTTCGATTTCCTCTGAGTTCCATTGCGCAACCTTTTCAGCATAGATCTTGAACGCCTCTTCAGGGCCGACATTACTGTCCTCAACACCCATCATCTCCATTGTTGGGAGTGCATTCATAGATCCATGCAAGTGATACCATCTTCCGTCCTTGGTGCGGTAAACATTAGTTGCCTTTCCCCTAATTGGCTTGGCCATCTGATAAATGTCCATCTTAGCAAGTTCTTTGACCATTTTCTCATGTTGTATAAAAGACTTTCCCCCAATTGTCGGCAGCAGCACCGCCTCAAGGAACAGAGTTGCAAGGTCGATGTTTACTTTAACATCCTGGTAGTCGATTCCATATCGCTCTGCGGCAGCGACATTTGCGGCCGTGGCAACAAGAGCGTTGAGAGCAGCGCTTGACTCTGTAATTTTGAGTGGCGTAAGGACGAAAGGCTTTTCGTCTTCGCCAACGAATTTGAGTTTCTCGGCAGCTTTGATAAATGAATCCGGAAGTTGAAGCTTGGGATCCAGAAGAAGAACTTCGTTGAGAATTCGAGATGATTCAGTAAATATAGAATAATCAGACATGGTGATTTTATATATATGGAGTGAAAGTATGGAGGGAGAGAGGTTGTAATATTGTTGAGATATCAGATAAAATTCACAAATAGACTCGAGGTTGCTACAGATCAATGTAACGCGTATTCCAATGCAACATGAACCGCAGCATTCTTGGTTATAAGTAGTTCCATCTCGGTTATTAGGACCCAAAAGGCCGATTTACTTTTTTGTACCACGTAAAAGAATACTCTTTGATCATGTCTGTACAACTGACATTCGGTGGGTCAGTCCGGAGTTCTGGCACGTATACAATTAAGGCTTCGGAGTCTTGGACCGGAGTTTTGCGAGAGAACTTCGGCACGAGGTTTTTGTTGCACAAAAACTATGATGTCACTGCATAGACTGCTGAACCTAATGAGTGACCTGCTGGACACGGAGTGCTGATGCTCGGTTCTCCGGAACGCAGACATCTAAGTTGCGGCACCCGTAGTTGCGGTGTCATATAAAGATGACTTACGCTCAACCAACCCCTCAACCTAGAAGGGGATCCGGATGACTCTATGACTCAATACGTCAAATTTTATTTCTCTCAAGCCTCTACAACTCAAATTCATTATGCCTTCTCACGATGCATGGCGCGCTGGAGAGTTCGGTGTCAGGCCCGTGCGCGTTGCAAACTGTTCCGGCTACCACGGTATGCCAACCACTTCACAAGTTCCTTCACAACCGAAATGTCACTAACAGGTAACTTTTAAGGTGATTCGGCAAATGAAATGTACAAACAGGCCACTTTAGGCGATGTCGACTTTATTACTGGAGACTACCTCGCTGGTGAGTTTTGAACAACGGACAAAAAGCAGGAGTTTTACTTACAAGAGCAGAGGTCAACATAGCAAATAATGCGGAAGCTTATGCCAAAGGCCTACATCCTGGCTACGAAGAAACTGCCTTGAAAGGCCTTGAACTATCCATTGACACTATCGCTGAGAAACGTATAAAAGTTGCTATTAATGGTGGTGCTCTCAACCCCGAGGGCCTCGCTGTGAAAGTGGCAGCATTGGTAAGCATCCAACCGCCATGATCATCCATGCCTTTCACTAATTACTGTCCAGGTGACTGAGAAGGGCTACAATCTCAAGGTAGCATATGTCTCTGGTGATAATGTGCTCCCCAAACTCGGCAAATACATGCCACAACAGAAAGAGGACGCATTGCCTCATCTCGACTCGCTGAACGGCCATGTCACTCTGACTGACGAGTCTTACATATTTGCTCAAGCGGACAAAGAGCCTCGTGAGATAGTGTCTGCTAATGCTTATCTCGGTGCACACGCCATCTACGAAGCGTTCTTACAAGGTGCAGATATCATCATCTGCGGACGTGCCTCTGACGCTAGTCCCGTCATTGCCTGTGCATGGTACTGGTGGTCATGGAACAGTACCAGCTACGATGAGCTGGCCGGTGCTTTGGTGGCAGGACACTTGATTGAGTGTTCAGCGTATGTCACAGGCGGTAACTTTGCAGGCTTTGACGCCTATGAGATTGACCGCTTTATTGTCCCAGGTTTCCCAATTGCCGAAATTGCACAAGATGGGTCTTGTGTTATCACAAAGCATGAGGGTACAGGTGGTATGGTTACTGTTGATACATGCAAGTCTCAGCTTGTATACGAGCTGCAAGGCAACGTGTATATCAACAGCGATGTCAAGGCATACTTGGACGACATTGAGATGGAACAGGTCGGTGAAGACAGGTAAGAAAGCCTTGAAACTTAAGGACAAGCGTTAACAAGAGTAAAGAGTTCGGGTCCATGGAGTCCGCGGTGCGCCGCCTCCAGACACAACAAAACTTGCAATATTTTACAAGGGAGGCTACGAGATGCAAGCATTGTTTAACGCTACAGGATACAACTTTGCACAAAAGTTTGCACTTCTCGAAAAGCAGATTCGCTTTCATCTAGGCGAAGAGACTCTCAGCAACATCGACTTTCTCGAATTTCAGAATATCGGCGTTCCAGCTGTTAATCCTACCAACCAAAACAGCGGTACTGTTTATCTCCGCATCTTTGCCCAGTCAACCAAGGTGGAGGCTCTAAAGGCAATCATGGGGGCTGTTGGCAACATCTCGTTGAAGCATTATTCAGGTCTACAAGCCCTTTATAGAATGGAATCACCGAGTTTACTAACATGCATGCAGGCTTCCATAGCTCTTTGGACTTTCGTTCCGCCATGCCTCGTCCATATCTCGCATACTACCCCGCTCTATGGCGCCAAGCTGACCTTGAAGAAAAGGTCCATTTTGTAAACTCCACCAGAACAACGGAATCATTCGACACTACACCGCCTCCCAAATTCGAGGTCCTGGAAGAAAGAGCATCTTATGACACGACAGCGCCCATCTCTCTGGACAGTGGACACCTTCAAGTTCGCCTGGGCAGTATTGCCCTTGGACGCTCAGGCGACAAGGGAGCCAACTTGAACTTTGGATTGTTTGTTGATACAAAGGCCAAATGGGACTGGCTGCGATCATACATGTCTCGTGCCAGAGTTCAGGAGCTTTTTGGGTCAGATTGGCGGCCAGAGTTCTCTATCGAGCGTGTCGAGTTTCCCAATATCTTTGCTGTGCACTTTGTTGTGTATGGAATTCTTGGCCGTGGTGTTAGCAGTTCAAAGCGCCTCGATGGGTTTGGAAAAGGCTTCATCGACTACTTCAGAGACAAGGTTGTTGAGGCGCCAATCTCTATTTTGTAATATTTCTATGTCTGAGGCTATTTAGCAATCTATATATTTATATTTCATATGCCTTCACTGCCATTCCACCGACTTTTGAATGCTCCCTATGTTGCCCTTTATTTCTCTGCAGCTTTCTGTTGTCGCACCAACTCTTCTCAACATTGGATTTGTTTTTTCGGTTAGCTTAAACCAAAGGCGGAGAGGCCCCTTCAAGAGTCATAGTGGATAACTTGGTCGTATACAGAGTCGGCCTGCACCTTTCAACACTAAGTAGTGCCCTCGTAACAGTGCATTGAAAATGGTGTTTTGTTTCAAGCTATTGCTTTGATCTGCTTACAGAGATAGTAGCTAGCTTTCTACGGCGGGCGAGGATCGGGTCTCGTGGTATTCTCAAGAGTTTGTGGTGCTCCTTGGTCTGAGCTTGACTATGTGGACCTAGCCGGAGTTCTGGTGCGCTAGGACACGGAGGCCACGGAGTTTCGTTACTAACTAACGAAAAGTAGCCGAGGCAAGAAATCAGTTAGGCGCCATTGTAATTAAAGTTTACTTACAGTGGTCATGTGCTGTATAATTGGTCTACTGTACCCTTCTGAACCGGAATTCTCGTCTTTTGACTTTTAAACTCCGAAAAATGAGCAACCGAGGAGATCGACGACGTCGTCTCGCAAAGGTACCGAGTTTTCGTGCCAATACTACATGATGAGTTCATTAGTTAACGGCATATCCTAGGCCTGTGACCATTGCCGGAAAGGAAAAGTTCGATGCGACGGATCTCGGCCAGTTTGTGGGCGCTGTCGGGGTTGCGGAAATGAATGCCACTATGCGGATATCGACAAGCCCGATCCACGTCAAACGCGTCGACTTAGAGTCACCTCTCAAAGCTCTCTAGGTCTCTCGAACGGCCCGGGAGCAGACTCTGGAATCCATGCTGCTTTGTCCTTTACTCCCGTTCCCGTCCCTGATATCCCACAAATAGTTGCGCAACTTCAGCCCGCTGGTGTAGGTCCGGACGATCCCATTCAAACCAACGGCTTCACAGAAACCAGCCCAGCCCAAAACGTGGCTGCAGCAGATACAAGCATTAGCCCTAGGGAAATTATAGTCGGCGGAAATGGAGATATGCGCTACTTTGGTCAGTACTGTACCCAGCCATTGCATCTGAGATTTGGTTAACACGACAAAAGGTCCGCCGTCGGGCATATCCCTTGTATCAACGGCCACTCCAGGGAAGTCAGGGCAGAAAACACCGGAATCGTGGTCAAAGTGGACACATCCATCAATAGAGCCCGTATTGGCATGGCGCGCCACAAAGCCTTTACCGTCTTGGACAGAGGCATTCTCCCTTGTCAGCGAGTTCTTCACCCACGAACATCAAGTCTTTCCTTGTTTCAAGCCACCACTCTTCATGTCTCTTCTTGGTCAGCAATATGCAGGCCAATGTACTGAAGGTCCGACCTGGTGGGTTTCTCTCAACGCTGTTTTGGCGATTGCCCAACGTCGCCGGGCCGAGATAGCTGAATCATCAGAAGCAGAGGAGCAAGCCTGGGGGTATGCATCGAATGCACTTGCGGGAGCGTGGGATATCCTCATGCGCAGTACTCAATTGTCGTCTGTCCAGGCTCTCCTTGCTGTTGCATGGTTCTTCATCGGGACGCCAAATCCCCAGCCCAGCTTCATGTTGGTCGGCTGTGCTGTGCGTTTGGCCCATTCGATCGGTATTCATGTCGATAGCCAGGACCCTTCTCTGAGTGCAGCCGACTCATACATGAGAAAGAAGGTCTTTTGGATCGCGATATGTCTTGACCGAGAACTTTGTCTTCGGACAGGAAGACCCCCTTGTTACGATCTCAATGCCGTCTACGTCGACCCACCAATGGACTCTCAGGACGAGACTGAGATAGTAACTACTACCACGGGGCTTCAAGTAAACCTTTTCAAGGCTCAAACGCAACTGGCTGTGATCCAAAGCTCGACTTATCAGCAACTTCACTCACGCAAGTCACCAACAGTAGACCTTTCCGAGTCGATATCAAATTTGCGGGAGAGTTTGGCCCGATGGTGCGGCAGATTTGCACCGTCACTCTCAGATAATTTGATACCGAATTGTGAGCATCATGGCCTGATGCGGCTATATTTTTCCTATTACAACACTGTTATAGTTGTTAACCGCGCACATGGCTTGGTCTACTGGGCATCACCCAATCAACCTGATATATCGACGCTATCATCAACGGTCAAAGACTCCATCGGTACTTGTATTGATGCTTCTAGAGCTATTATTTGCTTGACCAAGCTCTTGCCGAATACATGGAAAAGCTTCCATTGGTAAGTTCAACTCGATCGACAGCTCTAGATACATATCTAACTTGTTCCAGGGATATCGTACCAATAGCTATGAGCGCTGTTTTGTTCCTGTGCACCAATACACTTCGCAACCCTGTGGGTGAGATTGCAGAAAATGATATGAATCTCATCAGCGATGTTCTCCAGATCTTCAAAACCCTAGACGAGTCATGCGGCAACACATACCTTGCTCAGGTCCGTAAGGTTTGCCATGAGCTATATAGAAAAGCCAAGAATGCTACAGAGTCTCCAACGGTGGAATTTGCAGGGTTCCATCCCGGGGGTGATCTAGACTGCCAAGTTGCCTTGGCTGGATATCGAGAGCAAGCCGATTTTGGGCAAGGGGCAGGCGTGGGCAACGACTTTGAAGTGAATTTGAATGCCTTTGAGCAAGCTATGCCGTATCCAGTGCAGAGGCTCTGGGACTTGGAAAGGTCACTATGGGCTCCTTCTTTTTAGTCATGTTTGAAGACTCGATGTAAAGAACTCCAGGTGTTGAATTGAATAAAGAGTATTTACTTGAAGAATAACGGCCAGTTTAGATGACCTTATCATACAATTTGATACTAGCCGAGAAGTTTCTTATCCATACTGCTAGGCTTTATGCCATTCATAACTGGTAGATATACCTATAGCATAATTTCAACGCTTGGATCAATCCGTTGGGACCGTCAAATGCGGAATCAGCATCCGCCCTAGTTGTTGTTTAAAGAGCAACATCATCAGTGAGACATGATTGCATGGATCCAAGGTCCATGATCACGTTGGTAGAGACGCCATATTGCCAGAACATAGACAGATAGTATAGTAAGCAGAATATCTACCGAATAACTAATTAATAGTGCTACCTGCCTCAGTACTAGCCTCGTGATCACGTAACAACCTTATAATCTCTTCATTTCCAGACTCGACAGCCAATGCCATTGGCGTTTGACCTTCGTCATTCACTGTCTTGGTATCAGCATTATTTTCCAATAGCCACTTGGCGACCGCTACATAGCCATGGAAAGCGGCAATGTGCAGGGGTGAATATCCAAACCCCTGTCGACAGTTCACATCGACATCATCAATCTTTAACAGAAGCTGCGCCGCTTCCACATGGCCATACACTGCAGCGTAGAAAAATGCAGTTGAGGCTTTTGACAGAGAAGCACCGGCGGCAAGGAGAACTTTTACGATTGCAGTGTTTCCTTTCTTGGCGGCCATCGTCAATACAGTCTGGCCGTCCTCGCCTTGGTCATTAGGATCGGCTCGACCTGAAGCGAGTAGTAGTTCCACAATAGTGACGTATCCTCTGTCTACGGCTAATGCCAGCGGTGTCAAAGCAGACGTGGGGTTACCTTTGACGCGTTTGTCAGCTAGGAGTACCTTTACCACCTCCTCTTTTCCTTCCCTGACGGCCCATTGAAGGGGCGTACAGTCATAATGATAATCTCTCGCGTTCACATCGACGTCTTCCAAGGTGAGAAGTGTTTCGACCATTCTTTTTTCTTCCCTCCTGGCTGCCTGAAGGAGTGGCGACCACCCGTCCTTGTCCCTGAAATCAGGATTGACGCGATCATCGGCGACAAGTAGGGAAAACATGGCGCCATGGCCCCAGCATACTGCTCTCAGCAGAGGTGTCGAGCCATCACCGTCCAACTAGTCGGCTTTCAGGTCCTCGAACCCCAGAAACAGCTTCACTACGGCTTCTTGTCCCCTCCATGTTGCAACAGATAGGGGTGCGAGCCGTCGCACATGATCGCAATGCTCATTGATATCAGTCTTCTTGTCAAGTAGCAGTACAACTACTTTGTCATGGCCATTTCCTGAGGCGCACCAGAGAGGTGTAGTAGCAAAATTTATATCTCTGGAGACTGGGTTGATGTTTTGCTCAGCCAACAGCAGTCTAACGACTTCTTCATGTCCGTTCCTTGAGGCATACCAGAGTGCTGTTGCGCCGCATTCTTCAGCATACTCGCTGTCGGATAACACTATTAACGCGTCAGGGCATTGTCGATAGTACCCACGTCCAGTAAACATATTACTACCCTTGATATCCGGCATGGTACCTTTTGCGGCAAGAAGTATTTTCACTATAGTATCATGCCCTTGCTTTGCTGCCCATATCAGAAGTGTTTGTCCATAGTTATCCCTGGTGTTTGGATCAATCCCAAATTGTAGCAGAGTCGAAATCAGGTCTGTCAGCCCAAAGTGTGCTGCAAGGTGCAGTCCCGACGCGCGAGAGGGTTTTCGAGATATCTCAATAGGTCTAGAGGGCAACAGGGCCTGAATTGAAGCCGATGTTTTTTTCTTGTTTTTCATAAAGTCTAGCACCAGCTGTTTGTTTTGTATGAATGTCCTTTCAATATGAACTCCCCAGTTTTGAGAAGCATAGCCATAGAACGGGTTTGACCGTAGCCTCCTCTGGAATCTGGTGTTTTTAAGCATGGCCCTCCAGCAAACCTACTAAACGAGAGGTATGTGACACAGACTTCCGCGATTTCTGAATCAATATTCGGGAACAAATTGTGGCTTCTGTCGTTGAAGTATTGCTGGGTTGTATAGTGGGCGAGGCGAACGATATGGCTTTCACGGTCGATTGTGACTAGCCCAGCACAAACTGAGACCATATCTTCAATATGCATCATGTCTTCTGGGTCTAAACTCGAATTGCCTATCTTAGTTGCAAGGGCATCCTGCATTTCGCTTATCGTAAGCTGTCGTCTCGTGCAGGTGATCCAGGATAGAATCCGGTGGGCAAGATCCCGAAGGCCTTGCTGTTGGCTATTGATCCTTTCCATCGCCTCGTCATAAGCCTTTGACAGTAGTTTGCTTTTGTCATCTCCAGATTCCTCTTTCATCTTTTGAATTTCTTTTAGAGCCCCTCGGATGGAGTTCTCTGTGACTTTATCTTTGAGTGACTGAAGGAAGATTTCTGCCAAAAGGAACCTGTTAAATAGTTAGTAGAGTCTTGAAGAGCCATGTAGCAACGTACATCCCATCGACTGCCTCCGAAATCTCCTTCTTGATTGCTTCTTGTAGCAGGTGGTTTGATTTGACACAGGACCGCAGCTCTCCAAAATGCCCTTTCAAATTCTCCCCTATGTCCTCCTTCGTCGCAGCAATTGGCAATCTTGATGAGTCGGCAAAGAAAGACGTTATATCCTCGAGGGGTCTTGATGTCACAAAAATGTTAGCTGAACAATGGCACTGCAGCTTGAAAAGCTCAGCCAAGAATTTGATCCTGCAGAGACCAGATCCTTCGCACTCATTGAGTGCATCAACCATGATGTAGACTTTTTTGTACATCATGGAAACGGATTGAAGGGCTGAGATGATCCCATCCAGTGAAGGCCTTGTCTTTTCTTTGTTATGCGTCTCGTAAAGTGACTGTACTACTTTCGGAATTGATGGTAGATGTTGCGAGAGTTGTTTCAGCAGGCTTGACAACAATCCATGGGCAGTTTGCTCAGCATGACGTCGAAAGTTGCAGTAAACATACCCAATACCAACATCATCAGCACGACGTGAGATCATCTCGTCAATGACTATTGCAGTCAGTATGGTTTTGCCTGCACCAGGAATGCCAGGGCAGAACAACGTCTGGCCTTTGTTAGTTATCCAGGTGCGAAATTGGGTAGATTCGAGGAGCCACTGTCCTGTGCCCGCCTGGCGTCTGGACATAAAGTCGCTCTGTTTGGCTCCATAGTCAACTTTAGTGATCCGGTCCAACAAAGCGTTATTTTCTTGTGCCTTTTGATGATCGAGAATTGCATCAGTCTTGGTATTGTTGGCTGAAATCTCATTTTGTAGGTCTGCGTCAGTAATGCATTAGCTACCAAACTTAGATATGGAATCTATCATGACCTCTTCCGAAGCATAACAGGGCTGAAGTAAATAATGCTGATCTTGGAGGATGTTGCTGATTTTCGTTGTAGCTTCTACTCTTGTTTGAGAAAGGCGACCAAGTAAGTCCTTGGCATATACAGAAGCAATCATTGCTGCATATCCTTGCCACTCCTTGTTCTTATGTGAGTCGGAATAATCACAAATGCCGCGAATTACCAGGCAAGGGAAGTGGTTCATCAGGCCAGCAGCCTCCATCTCAAAACACAAAATGTCCTTCTTCACCGCAAACTCGTCCCGTGCAAGAGCATTTTTCATCAGTCTATTCGCTGAGGCAATTCGACCGTAATGAATAGCTGGATTGTCTTCTTCCTCGCTTCGTTCGTTCCGTATTATCAGGACAGATGAATTATTGCCACAGCTGATTTCACATCCAAGGTCGTTGTCATTTAAAGGATGAAGGACTTCAGACTTGTACAGCCTATCAGTCTCTGGGTCCGGCCGGCTATATTTGCCCCTTAACCTCGGCTTTCTTGTGAGAATGTCATTGACGGCCTTTTCAAGCTCTTGCCCGTCACTTTCGTATTTCGCCATGAGCCCATTGACTGCTGTTCGTACAATAGACGGTGGCTGGTCTAGAAACCCGGTTTCCTTGAACTCTTGGCCTTGTATGTCCTTTCAGAAGTCATATTGCAATACACTAGCGCCACTGCTGGTAGACGCTACAACAACGTCTCCAAGACGGATGTCGTGTTTACGACTTGGTGCACCACCACCAATGCCAACCATAAGACCAATCCTAACATTCGGGAAGCTACTAAGCATATCCCTTGCAACGCTTGCTGCAGATGATAGCCCATACTCTCCATGTGGAAGAACAGCTATGACAATATTGTTATTTCCGATTCGACCTAGTGTATAGTCGTTATTATCATGCTCCGCCACAGAATCCGGTCCCTCATGGGTGTCATCGAGAACCGCTCGAGCAGCTACGTACTCAGTTGCAAGGGCGCAGATCCAACCCACCGTATAGTTATTTGGATCTGACATGGCTGTGCTGATACGCTGTACGGCTAGGCTTGATTAGACCATTTTAGCAGTTCCAATGTTCAGTGTTCATCCCAGTATTAAATTCAATCCAGTCAGAATATCAAATTTTATACCTGTCGCCTGCATTGCTGCCCAATTATGTAGACTATGTATGTCAGGCGGGCAACGCCTGTCAGCTTTTACAACAGAGCCACCTTTTTCTCTTTTCACCTTTTTACACCTACGAAGACTAGGTAATTGCATCAAAGAGCGCTTGAGATTGACGTTCAAGAGATCTTGAAATGGCTGAAGCGGGGCCAATTTATGTTAGGCTAATCGCTTTAGATAAGAGAGATAATGCGATAAGCGCCAATGACAGATTCGGACTATTGATTTCCCGCTACCGCCCTTTCCCTTACCAGGTGTCAAGTCCTAAACCAGTATTGGTTGATAGTGGCATTTAATATGTTTCCAACAATTTGCTGAAAAGGTCAATCGAGACGCTATTCTGGGCTTCTCTAAGTTACTCAAGTTTGAAAAGTCTTCTTAAGCCCATGATCGAACTCAGTTGTAGATTGGGAGAAGTGAAAGTGTTTTATTGTAGTGATCTCGTCATATCCCTGTAATAAATCCATCAGCATGAGGATCAGAGCTAGCATCCCAGAATATATAAATGAACAAAATTACCTTAATTCCTTGGATATCTAACATCAAATCAGAAGTAAATAAATTTTGAAAATTTAGTGCCGCTGGTATCGTTTTACGAAGCATCAGAGCCTTAGAAACAGATATTAAGATGCAGGTATCGGGTAAGCATGTTATAAAACAGACAAATTCGCCAGATCGATAGGTCCACTGCAAGTAAGCGAGAGATTGTGATTGGGTTCCTAAATTAGACCCTAGCAAATAAGCGTGACGGTAAAGGATCCATGGAGCTGAACTGAATTTGTGAATTTATTCCGCAGCCTGAATCGAATCCACGACTAGACACATCATAGGAAAGAGAGGAGAATGACCTCCATACTATATCCAGGCCCTCGACTTATAAGTATATTGTCCAATAATATCTCCCACTGTCTAGTTTCAACTTTAATGTTTTGTTACATTGACGTTCTCAGATCTAACAGAAGAGATAAATGAGAGATCTCGACTATCAAGCAGGATATCTCTTCGTGTCTCAGGCGAAGATTCCAAAGACACCCGCCCTATCGAAACAGTAACCCAAAGGTTATGACGAAAAGCTGCTTTATCCCATTTCTTGATGTTGCTGTATTCCCGGTTAACCCGGCCGGAACCTGCGTGCCGCCACTAGTCTCGGCACCAAATCCCGTGTTTAGCTCTGAACTAGCCCCTGGCAGCGGAGCAGAAGATACCTCTTGACGCATAGCCAAGAGCTCTGCAACCAAGGTACCCAGAAGCCACTAAATCAGGAATTTTGCCCACAGGTACGTAAGCCTAGGCAATACCGCAATCCGCTAGCCAGGAAATAACACACAAGATGCGTCAGAAACGGGGGGTATAGCTTGGATGACCGTGCAACCTTGATTGAATGACGTTTTTCTCATTGGGGGTGATAAATAGTTGTGACGAGACCATGACCATCATGTGCCTGAATATCTTTGCTATTTACTATTAATTCTTGCTGTAAACACAAATTTTCGCCATGGTTTCGCAACACGTCTATGAATTATGCCAAGCGAGAGAAACGGTGAGCTCAGTCTTGGCAAGTGATCCAAACCAGGCACCAGGAGACATCATCAAGAAACTATACGGCCATCACGAGCACGGACTACATCATAAAATATCAGCCAAACAAAACGCGGACAGAAGCGAAGATGCTATCGAAACCGCTCTTCGATGCGGTCAATGGGGCCCGACAACTCCAAGCCCACTATTTCTCCAGTCTTTCGCCGACTCTCTTGAATGCCTCAACGAAGACCCAATTGCGGGTGTCGTATCACCGCCATTGATGGGTTCTCACGGAACGATGCCGCTCACAGTTATCGCTCCTCTGGCAGATGTAATGCGCCATGTTTCCAATCTCATTGTCCGCGCAGAGAAAGAAGTATTCTTTATCACATGTTCGTGGTCACCGTCAGTAGCGCAAGCGCTCATTAAAGACGCGTTGATCGAGCTATCGAGGCGTGCTGGGAAGAAGGGGCGAAAAGTAGTGGCTAAGATTATGTACGACAAGCCAGGACCTTGCAATGTGGTGAATCCGCATCAATACGTTAAGCCAAAGGCTTATACTTCGAAATCGATTGATCTTCCGTCACCCGAACAGATCCCAAACGTCGACCTCGAGGTAGTCAGCCTGCATCGACTATTCCTAGGCACATTGCACGCCAAGTTTTGCGTCATGGATCGCAAGATTGCTGCTGTCATGAGCAACAATACAGAGGATAACGATAACATGGAAATGATGGTTCATGTTGAAGGACCCATTGTTGACAGCATATACGACACTGCGCTGATCACCTGGCAAAATGCACTTCATCCGGAGCCTCCAGCTCTCCAAGCCCCAGCAACCGAGGGCGGCTTGAACGTATCTGACAACAATTCCTCGTCTAACGAAAACGGAACCGCGCATCTACAAGATTTAAGTGCTGTTCAAGCGGATAAAGAGGCTCCTCTGCCGGAGCATTTCCCAGACGATCCGCACTACGACGACGATATAGAAGGTGAAGTCAGGCGCATGCAATCATGTTACGCTCTAAAAGAAGGAGAGTCACGTCTCCAAGCCGCAAATCGCCAACTGAACTTGGCAGTTGAACATCCTATCCCACCCACAGGACCCGAGATTGATGCGGGAGACGAAATGACACCGTATATCTCAACAATCGGTGATGGTAAGCCAGTCCCCATGGCTCTGGTATCTCGACCTCCGTATGGAGCTATTGACTCAAAGAGTGTGCACGTCCCTCAAAACGAAGCTTGGCTGTCGTTGATCAGAAATGCCAAACGCAATATCTTCATCCAAACGCCTGATCTCAACGCGGCTCCGCTGATCCCCGCCCTCAAGAAAGCACTCGAGAGAGGGATAGAAGTCACGTATTACGTATGTTTTGGGTACAATGATCCCGGAGAAATGATACCTGGCCAAGGTGGAACAAATGACCAAATTGCACAAAACCTCGTCGCATCTCTTCCAAAAGACGGACCAGAGCGTAAGCTCTTGCACATACATAACTACGTCGGAAAAGACCAAGACCATCCCATTCATCACTCTTTCAAAGCCCGCTCCTGTCACATCAAGCTTTTAATCGTGGATGGCAGCGTCGGTATTCAGGGTAGCGGCAACCAAGACACTCAGTCTTGGTTCCATAGCCAAGAAATCAATCTCATGGTTGATAGTGCGGAAATCTGTCAAAAGTGGAGAGAATGCATTGATAGGAACCAAAACACGAAAAGATTTGGTAGGGTTGCGGAGGATGGAATTTGGAGAGATGCTGATGGAAAGCCTGGAAAAGGATATATGGGAAATCCAGGGACTGTCATGGGGTTGGTCAAGGGTGTTTATGGGATGGTAATGAAGATGAAGGGTGCAGGCGGCTTTTAGAAGATTTTCATAATGAAATAATAATATTGTTACGCTACTTGATTCTGTGATTCGCATTGATAGACAAATCTGCTAAGCTGTAGGGAAATGCAACTCTCCACTCTTGGCCCTCATTGTCTTTCCAAATACTTGTAATAAAATAATAATAAGAAATGCAAAAGCACAAATACCAGCCTGAGTACCAAAACTGACTTTGGCACCTACTGAGTGAGCCCAGTTAACTTGGAAATAGCTGATGATAAACCCTCCAGCAGCTGTAAAGTGTTAGCGTTAGTAGATACGAGGTGTAAGTAGGAGCACATATACTTACTTCGAGCAAAGTTGATCCATGCAGATACCTCTCCTGATGCTTCTGGGTAGCTATCGAGGTTGTATGCATTCAGGGCAACTGTAGAGACCATGATACCAAAAACATACAGGCCCCAGAACAGCGCTGTGATCATAAAATGATACCCGTCCTCAAGAGCGAAACCGAGTCCAACCAGACCAGCAAGCATGAACGGGGTGCTGAACCAAATTGCACGCAGTCTGATCTCTGGTTCAAAGTGACCATCGTGCGTCTTTATGAACTGCCGCGCAATTCCATCATGGAGCCAGTGACCAGCAATCTCGCCCAAAAGAGCACCAACAACAGGCGTGAAATAGAAAAAGCCGATCTGTTTAGGACCAAAGTTGTATAAAGGTGTCAGGAAGATCGACAACGTTGTGTTGATGCCAACAACCCATGCAAAGGTCAGTAGGTAGTATACAACAGACAAAAAGACAGTGGGCTTGATGATAACGCGGAATGGTCGCATGCAGGCTTGACCGAAGCTGCTACGGAGGTGGCGAGACCGATATTGGGCAATGCCTAGTAAGTTGGCAATGCGTGATCCTCTGGGTGGTTGCTCAACTGCAGGGATTCGGCGGTCGTAGTATGTCTCCTGTACAAAAAGGATTGTAAGGATGAGTGCGAGGGAAGTCTGTCAAATCAAGGTCAGCTGTGAACTTGAATGGTAAAATGTCTAATCATACTTCCACAAAGTAGACCCAGAAAGGAATGGGCCACGAAAGCGTCGCGATCATAAACGCAGCCAACAATGGTCCCATGTACGGAGAGAGGATAATGAAAGCAGCCCAAATATTGATCTTGCGAGCACGCTCATGGAAGAAGAACATGTCAAAAATGAACATCAATCCGCCACCTTGAGCGACAGTGCTGAAAAAGCCATTCAGGATACGCGCAGCCATAAAAGACTCAAACGTGGTAGCAGCCGCACACCATGCGGCTGTAGCTGTGGCGAGGACCAGGAAGTAGAATAGAACAGGCAGACGACCTGCCCATGCGGAGAGGGCTACGACAAAGATACCTCCTGCACCGAGCATGAAGACGTTTCCGACTTGCGAGTGGTTAACTGTGTCTGGGCTCATGTGCCAGATTCTAAAAAGAAGTATTAACAGTCTAATCTTGCTTGGGGAGGGGGGCTTTACTTACTCTGCCTGCGGGAGGAGCGTAACAGCACCAGTAGCGCTGCCATAGTCTGGAAGAAAGGCTGCAAAACTGATGATGAATAGAATGACATGTTTCTTTACGGGACTCCAGTTGAGAGGGTCATGTGGATCATCAGAAGGCTGTGGAATCAGAACGGTATGGCCGTCCTTGGCTGTCTTGAGATCTCCACGGTGTTCAGTGCCAACTTTGGCTATGTAGCCGTCTGAATCCTTGAGATCCGAGGTTAGTGCTGTCTCCCCTACTGCTTCGTCTCTTGAATGCTCTGGCTTGAGGTAGTCCATGTTGGCCGAGGTTAAGAATAGGTGTAGCTGACTTGTAAAGTAGCCCGTCACTGAGGTCCGACGGAACAAGGAGGTTATTATGTGTGTTCCAACCAAGGGTATTCAATCTCAAGACATGACTTAAACAACAAGAGATAAATTAGAGGGAAATCCATGCTTTTATGTCCGGGCCCTGTCATATCCTACACCAGTATGCCAACCGGATATAATAATCTCAGATTCCCCGCATTCAATGCAAGATCCGATCTGAAGAGAGAAAACATGGGGCCCCGCGTTTGCTCCATCGTGAACTTTTTCCAAGGGTGGTCTAGGTTCCGGCAGGAGATCCGGCTTCCCGGAAAAGGCTCCACTAAAATCCATCACTTCCGCCTTCCGGCCGGCATAAGCACAATGGATCTTCCGGGTCTTCCGAGCATTCCATATCCGACTCTATAAAACAACTCAATCGCCTATCCCATTCTGTACTTATTACATCATATGCGGCGCCATTTAGTTAGCGGAACACTGGTTGAACAATCCACAAGCGTGCAACTTCACTTCAATCTCAGCAAGCCCAACAACATGAAAAGTTTTGTGCACGACGTTTTGTCAAACCGAATCATCTTCGGCTCCGGCAGCATCAGAAAACTCCCAGACGAGATTAAGCGCCTCAATGTTTCCCGACCACTCCTCCTTTGCACTCCTGGGAAAAGCCACCTCGCAGACCAACTGTCCGACATCATCAAAGATGCCTCCCTTGAAGTAGCAGGCATCTTCCCCCATGCGACAGCACACACACCGATACCGGTGACTGAGAAAGGAACCGCGTTTCTCGCTTCTGTATCAGCTGAATGTGTTGTTTCTATCGGCGGAGGGTCGGTAGTTGGCCTTGGAAAAGCTATCTCTATCCGCTCAGGCGTGCCTCACATCAGCATACCAACGACCTATTCGGGCTCAGAAATGACTCCCATTCTCGGTGAGACTGAGAACGGCCATAAGACTACTCGATCTGACCCAAAGATCTTACCTGATGTGGTTATCTATGATGTAGACTTTACTTTGACCCTGCCACCCACGATCTGCAGTACTTCTGGAGTAAATGCAATCGCCCATGCAGTGGAGGCACTCTACGCCCAAAATACCAACCCCATCATTTCAATACTTGCCCTGGAAGGAGTCCGGTCATTGGCAGAGGCTCTTCCCGAAATTGTCGCAAACCCCGACTCTAAAGCTCCAAGAGACCAGGCTCTCTATGGCGCTTGGCTTTGCGGTACAGTCTTGGGCAGCTCATCAATGGGCCTTCACCACAAACTTTGCCATGTGCTCGGGGGGTCATTCGGACTTCCTCATGCCGAAACGCACACTATTGTTCTTCGCCATGCTTTGTCTTATAATGCACCCTTTATTCCTGAGCAAATGGCCAAACTAGCTACTGTTCTCCCGGGAAGCAATGGGGATGCGCTGGCCGGACTGGAGCATCTACTGGGCAGGCTGCCAGTGCCCCGCGGACTGAAGGAGGTGGGGATGAAGGAAAGTGATATTGATAGAGCAGCTCAGATTGCCACGAGCAACCAATACCCCAATCCGCGACCTTTGGAGTTGAAATGGATTACTGAATTAATTCGACGGGCTTGGGCTGGGGAACCTGGAAAAGCAGATCTGCAATAGAGTATTTTAGACAAATATTCGTTCGTTCTGTCATAAAATATAACTCTATCGATCTCACCTAATTTACTGTACGCCAGGTTGATGAGGACGTCATCAGAATACGAAAAAGATAGAAGTGCGCTTCGGCCTGATATACGATAACAAGATTCACCAAGGCATGCATATGGAGCTTCTAGGTCAAAACCTAGACCTTGGGCGCTACAAGATAGAGAATCATCTTTGCCGTCTACCGCGCTGCTCGGCCATGAACAGAATGCCGTATCCGAACTTAGTATCACGACCCTTGTGATCGGCAGTTAACTGCTACTGATTTTAGAGAAACGCACCAATTACTTATCATGGACATTCTTATCCCGCATGTACACGGCTATCCGGCATTTCACTAGACCAGATATAGCGTCGTAATGATTGCGGGGACTCCACATAATACGAGAAGCCAGCCGCAAGGGCTGCGGATCGTACGGAATACACTCAGTTTGTATACAGATATAATATGTCTATATGCCGAGGGAAACACTTTGGCATCTTGGACAGAAGCTAATGGCGGCTGGTGCCAAAAGCCTTTGGTTCAGACTGTCAGCATGCATCCCATTCTTCCCCTACTATTTCTGGTTACTGGTGTGGCAGCCCGGGCTCCTGAATTAGCATCAAGATCGAGCGCATCAGGCAAAGACAATGATGCAGATGTGTTCCTCAAGGACTCTTCCTACTCTGAAGCAGCTAGTTCTGCTCTTACGCCACTCGGATATGCTGCGGCATTTGTTAACACACGCGCAGCGGCAAGCGGGAAGGGCTACCTAACATATTCTACGTTAGCCGACTACGATGTTGACGCATGTGCGGAACGGTGTAACAACAATAAAAAATGTGCTGCTTTCAATATATATTTTGAGCGCGATTCCCCCAAAGAATCAGGAAGCTCGGCGCATAACGAGACAGCAGTCATCAAGTGTGATCTATGGTCTATGCCAGTAAGAATATGGGATGGTGAAATTGTTGGCGACGACATTGCTGGGAGTAATGCCTACAATCAAGAAAAGGCTCTTGCTGGCAAAGGCCCTGGATCAGTACAAACGCTGCCTATCAAGCTTCCTAGCGTGACGGAACTTGGAGACACTTATTATGCGGTCGATGTTACGTGCGATGGCCAAACACTGCCAGTCATGCTTGATACCGGCTCTGCCGATCTGCTCCTCGTTTCCAACAATTGCCCGAATAATCCTACAAGTGGATGCTACAATAGCACTCCGTTCGAGATAAAGGTGAGTTCCCCAATTGATACGAGAAAGCACGCATTCGTGCTACAAGGCGAGGAAAGTAAAACTCACTTGCATATAGCCAACGACAAATATGCCACTAAATCAAAGTTTCTTTACTATTGTTGGCACCGGACCGGTATTTGGCAATCAGTCTATCTTGGATGTCGAATTTGGCGCTGAGGAAATGCTTGCGAGAGACTTGGGTGTCGGTGGGTTATTATTTTATTCCTATGCACTAACTGATACCAAAGATCCCCAGGCTAATATATAATCTCTCAGGTCTCGTCTATAATGCTGTACAGATGGAATTCCAGAACGGGAGCTTCTCCGGAATACTAGGAATGGGTCTCAGAAACGTTTCACGACAATTCTATGAATTTCAGGAACTACCTCCCTTCGATACCTTGGTAGCACAGAAGCGGACGCGTTCTCCTAAGTTCTCGACCATATTTCCCCGATATGCTGATCCGCATAGTCCCAAAGAAGGGCGGTTGACGATTGGCGGTATTGATGAGGAGGCCCAAAACGGACGGCATATCACATACAGTGATATGCTTGATAGCCCCAAGTAAGCTTTCAGTGGACTGCCAGAACGAAAGTACTTGCTGATTATGAGTAGTTATAATTATCCAGGCGACCCTCTAGCACCACAGCTTTGGTCTATTGCGGTTGAGGAGATGAGAATGAACGGCCAAAACGTTTCGCTACCTGAGAGTGGTAAGTCCTCCATGAACTCCTCGTCATCTCGAGCCTGCAAAGAACCAATTGACATGCAAGTAGGTATTGTTTCAGGAACGCCTTATCGAGCAGCTCTTGATAGTGGAACGTCATTCATGGCTGTTGGAGGCGTGGTGCTCGATGAAATTGCAAATCATATCGTAGGCCAATCGGAATCAACGGGCATCGGTATCTCATTCGACTGCTCAAAACCACAGCACTTGCAGATCAAGATGAACGGGCAGTGGATCGACATAAATCCCCTCGACTTGATCACGCCAGGAGACTGGTACATGCAAAACGGAACACAAATGTGAGTGTGCACTTTCTTGGCCCATGATCAGCGCTAAAACATTGCATTAGGTGTAGGGCGTCTGTTAACGCGCAGAGTACCTCAGCGGCTGACGGACTCTTTGGCGTTCCATTCCTCCGTAACGTCTTGGCAGTCTTTGACTACGTCATAGACGATATGTACTTTGTGCAACCGAGGATTGGACTCGCACCGATGACAAACTGGTCCTTGGCTTTGGAACGATACGCTTCGTCGTATAAGGCAAGAGTTGGCACACAGATTCCCTTTCCAGGATTCTGAGAGAAACTGTGTCGTACGGACTGATAATTAACTGTCTTTAAAAGTGCCTTAAAATTATGTATACACAACACACAGATATTCAAGGCTCTAGTAGTATCTCGCAATACCTTAGTAAAGTGCTCAGGTGCCGCCATTGGCAGCTGAGGTGCCAGATTAGGCCATCCAGCTGGCATCAACACGGTCGAGACTTCAGTTATATTCAATAGTTCGACTGCAGGATGGTTCGTATCCAACCAATCACACTCGAAACTGTGGAAGTGCTTGTCCCAATGTGGATATCGGCGATCTGAAATGGTTAGACTCCACCATTACGAGCTGAGTTGGGTGGCTAGACTGATTGTAGAAAAATTGGCCTGGAGGTCGAGAACGTTTAGCCGGCTCACAAGGACACAATTGTTTGATTGCCATTTTTTTTCAACCGTGAGTACCTATAAGAATCGATGTAAGCAGGTTGTTTCCAATAACCACACCATGTCCGCTCCGCCCCGTTCCCCAAACTCACCGTACACTTAGCATTTACCACTATCAAATATGCCTGTCAAAGCATCCGACGTTATTTCCATCCCAGAAGAGTCCAGGTGGATTCTCACACCTGTCGTCTGGAGACAGAAACTGAAGGAGTACAACAAGAATTACATGTGTATTGAATTCACCAACACTCGCGGTATGGATGAGCCTTCCTACAAGAGTCACTTTACAATGCTCTAACATACCCAGTCGATGAGCCTGAAAAGACCAACTTTCTCTTCGTCTCAGAGGAAATTCTCGATCATTTTAAGTTATCCAAGATTGAGAAGACTGACACAGGTTACAAGCTTACTGTGGATGAAGAATATCTATTTGGTCAGCAGAAGGGAGGGAAAAATCGTTTTCTTGTATACTATGATAAGGAAAGGGCCATACTCCAGGTATATCAACTTGCATTACGTAGGTGGCATAGGAACTAATATTTCTCTAGCACCGCTTTGTTCAAGGAACTCTTGAGGTTATTTCTAGACAGGCTACGGAGATTAGCATGAAGTTCGGTTATGGTGAGGTGAAGATGATGTCGGCCAGCATGACGGGTACCATAGGAGAACCGCTTCACCCCATGAGCGATGCTTCTAAGTAAAATGGCAGAAATAGGAAGTAAGAGACATACCACAAGCCACGAATCACCCAACTTGGCTTGGAACAGCTGAGCTGAAATATAGCGCCAGCTCTAGACCAGCCCAAAGTCAATAGTCAGCTCTAGACCAGTCGAAACTTAATGGTCATCCATTAATTCAGCCTTAGCAACTAAATAATTCTGAGACATACAGTATTATCAGATCATGCGGGACAAAATGAGAATAGCTTCACATATTACATCTATAGTTTCCCTGTATCCAGCTGAAAGTGTCTTAGAAGTACTTCAGCTCCAACAAAGCAGCGCCTCCTCGTTTATTTATTACTATAGTGGTTAGTTAAAATGACAGCCCAGGCTTTCTACAAACAACATGTAAAGCTGAGAGAAGAGGTAAGTCTCAACTACTTAAAGTGACAAGTCGTCCCCCTGCCTTCCAAGTTCTCCAGTCTCCCATTATTCCCCTACTATTATACTATCTCAAAAGTTTGCGCCTCCGCTTCCTCTAACTCTCTTCCAAAAGATCAAGCACCATTATAATAATGACTGCCTACAACAAGAATGACTGGGGCACTGCCATGTGGGGTATCGATACCCATCTCGCCAATACCAGTTCAGATGCGCCTCGCAGCGTGGGGATCACCCTTGTCAATAACACCAACCAAACACTTTACTGGGATGACTCCGGACTGGAGCACGGCAGACGTAAGATCACGGCACCTGATGACATTGCCCCTCAGACCAAAGGGCGTTGGATGTTGGAATCGCATGGATATCTTACTGGATGCGAGGGTTGGATGAACTGGAGGATTGGCAATGGTGGGCCAAAAGTCAAGCTGGAATATGATGTCCCATATGCAGGATCGAATGAGTACGGATATGAGGTTGAATCGTCTAGTTATACGATTGAGAAGAGAGGTGGAAGCGGCAATCATGCCAATGTCGTTTTTGTTGTCTCTAACAATTAGTCATTAGCAGAATGACCTATTCTTGAGATGAACGGTACTAGGGAGCATGTTTCTGATGGAAAGGTGGCCAGGATTCACCATGATTCTTAGCTATTTTGATTGACTTTATTGAAGAAACTACACTTTTGTCTCATGCGACGCAGCATATAATTCTGCATATGACCATATCAGCACATAGATGTAGGCTCGCCACAAAACTGGGCTCCATCAGCTTGTCAGCCCTAACCTAGGCAGCCATCAATGGTTTTTTTTCCGTGCTTATCATTAGTGTCGATCAATGATACCCCGCAGCTTACAAGAAGCCATACTTCTTTACATCCATCTCTTCATTGCCGTTGCACTTTTATAACTGAATCTAAAATGTCAGCCACCATGAATATTCAATCGCTCGCTACAGAAGTTCTGGGCAATATTCTCTCTTTCGTGCGCAATGACAGAAATGGTCAAGAGGCAATCCAACAATGCCGCTTAGTGTCGCGATGCTTCAACAACGCCGCATCGCCATTTCTGTTCCCCGAAATCTCAGTCTACCTTACTTCCAAATCATTCGCCCGCTTGGAAGATATTTGCTATCATCCAATCTTCAGCAAGTCAGTACAGAAGGTGATCATAATCACGTCCTACTACGAAACTGAATTAGCATGCGATAGGCCTCTATTCATGCGAGAGGCCAAGGCCCGGCTTCTGCGACACGTCGAAAGCTTGGAACGTTTGCGATCATATCAAAATAAATATGCCCACACGCAGGAGCAATATGAACGGCTGTCAGATATGGCCTGGGGAACATCACCCGAATTTGATCAATTGTTCAATGATGAAGTTGATGAATCATCACCTACACCCGTGCAGAAGCTGTTTCTCAAGCTGTACGACATATACAAACAGTTATATGATGACCAGCAGCGACTTCGAGAAAGCGACAACCATATCAGTCGGTTATGCGCTGCTTTGAGTTCCTTGTCAAATCTGGTATCCTTGGAGCTTAACGATGTCAAGAACTTGGGTGGTATGGAACATCTAGATGCAGCTGATTTTGTCCACACTGGATATGATGACGCGGTACTGCAGCATTTCAGCCCTATAATTCGCAAGTCCAGGTGGTGTGGCTCTTTCTATACGATTCACACGACAACTCCACCTGTTGAGATGCTGGGCTTATTGTGCTCTCAGCTTGCAGAGAAAGAGCTCAAACCCAAGACAGTTCATCTACGCTTGGTGCCTCCCCCAAGCATGCAGGCCTGGCAATTATCACCTGCTCAGCAGACTGGAGTAGAGGCCCTTGTTTCTCAGACCACAAAATTGACAATAACTGTGGACTTCGACGCACGCTCTTTTGAACTGAAGGAATGCCCAAGACATGAAATGCTTGCACTTTTCTCCATCACCCGATCATTTCTGAGCGCAAGGAATCTAGAGCATATGCGTATCGAGTTTCCCGGTTATCCTCCGCTTGATAGGAGGCCGACAGTCTCCTTGACCGATGTTTTGCCCCTCGATTTCACCTGGCCACAATTGAAGAGTTTGCACTTACACAATCAACCTTTTACAGTCCCCGAGATAGAGTCCATGGTTACTTGGCGTTGTGGAAAGGTTCGAACGATTGACTTGCAGGCATGTTGGCTGCTTGCAGGAGAATGGGCTGCTGTTGAACACATCATTAGACTCTACCGATATATAGAAAAGCATAGTATTAAATACTCAAAAGGTGGGGACTAGATATATCCGTTATATGCTGAGAGAAACAAACGCAAACCTGCAAATGGAAACTCTGTTCCTCAGTTTGGTGAAAGAGAGAGATCTCAAACTTGAACTTTGCAAGTTTACTGTCCTAGTATCGCCTGTCTTAGCTTCAACCAAGAGACGATTTGGACGCACAGTTCTTGATAGTCAATTATGTTTGAAAGATTCATGATAATCCGAATTTATAGACTACACAGCTACTACTCAAACCAAAATCTCATGCCTAATCGATCCGTCTAGCACTGGACACATCTGGAACACCGACCCCCTCCACGACCTTCGCACCGATAATATCATACACCGGAATTTCCGCCAACCGTGAGATAACATGATGAAGCGTTGGCAAAGCCTCCCAATCATGAGGATCAAACTCAAAGCTCGCCTTCTGCGCTGTCAAGACCTTCAACACTTTACTGGGTACGACCTTGGCCTCTTCTGCGTGGGGCACAAAAGTAGCATGCTGTACATCCGCTTGCCCACGGTCTCCCACCTTGGGGATATACTTGTAGGCAAATATTCCTTCATCGTCTTCTCCTCCGATTGTTCCCTTTGAGGCACCTGGGTCAGTCTCCTGAAGGCCCTCAAGGGTGAAAGAGCCAAACTGGACGCCTTGCCAGCCGGTTTGGATGCGGTAGCTGTTTGTGCGTTTCCAGATGTCAACTGAGCAATACAGCTTTGGCATTCCAAGCTCCTCACGGCCGCTGACGATAGGATCGGTGAGACTTTCGAACAAAATCGGCAAAAATGTTCCGTCACGAACAGTACCATCTTTTTGTACGTACTGAACACCGTGGATGTATAGTCCAATATGTCGATATCCCGAGCCGCCGAGCCACTCCATTTTGTTGAGCGTGGTCTGTGAGAAGCTCGCGTACGCGACCGTACCGGGGCTCTTGAAGCGGAAGGATGCAGAGGGGAAGAGATTCTGGAGCAGGGTTCGTGAGGTCTTGAACTTGATGGAAGCAGTAGTAAAGGTTGAGTGAGTAGCAGTCCTTGCTTCTCCTGTAAAGGTTTGACGGGGACCGGGGAATGGACCGAAGGAGATGGGCATTCGCCAGTAAAGATGGGGCTTCTGAGCCCAATCCCATTTGCGGAACAGGTTGGTGGAATGATCCCACTCGTCATGGCCCATGTTGTAGTTGCTGTATTCCATCACTGCGCCGGGGTCAGCCCATATACAGTGTAGCTTAGTCGAGCGCAATTAAGTACTTACTGTCAAAATCCTTATCCACGCTGTCCTTTCCTGCCTTACGAGAGTATTCTTGGATCCTATTTGCTCGCTCATAACGAGCATTTTGGTAAAGTCTCAGCCTCTCGGGGACTTGTTCTGCAGTGGTACCTTGTGGAAGGACAACTGCCAGTGCGGCGGCGTCTTCGATGGCAACACCGGCTCCTTGACCCTGATCTGGTGGTCACGGTAATGTCAGAACGTATAGTGCATTGCATAGTGTAGGGAGATACTTACGGGGCAGGAAGGGGTGAGCAGCATCACCGAGAAGAGCCAGTTTCTCATTCGTCCAGGTTGAAAGCACCTCCATATCTAGCAGCTCCCATACCTTGAGGGAATCTGGATTCGCCTTTCCAAGGAGCTTCAACAACGAGTGATCAAAGTTTCGGTAGACCTTGAGTAACATGTCCATATTGGCAGTGGTGCTCCAATCTTTCAAGCCTCCATTAGCATCGTTTGTGTCAGTCTAGGTGGTAGCATGTTACATACCTTCTGTACGCCCTGGGTCGCTCTCTTCACGCGGATGAATGCACACAAAGTTGAACATGGTGTTATTGTCACAGGGGTACATAACAACACGTCTGTCCGAGCCATACCATATGATAAGTTGTCCTTTGATTTGTGCGTACTGGGCAGTTTCCGGGTCGTCGAGAGCAGCTTGGCGGGGCACGAGAAATCGGAACGCACTTTTACCCGAGCTGTAGGCTCTGATATCTCTGCCCACGACTGTTTTGCGGGATTTGGACTGTTCAAAGACGACCTTAGCACCAGGTACAGATTGTAAATTGGATCCATTGTGACTTACGTGCACTCCATCAGCACCGATGACTAGATCTCCTTGAAGTTGACCACCATCTTCCAATACGACAGTAGCAGTCGTGGCATCAACATCAACAACGCGACTAGATGTTCTGAGCTCCGCGGGAGTACCAGGGCCTTCTTCAGAAGTTGCAACTCGCTTTAGCTCCTGGTGCAATCTCACGCGATGGACAAGATGCCAAGGATGCTGCCACTGCTTATTCGATTCCGTAATATCGGCATTACGAATTACGCTGTTGTTTGCGTCAAACTCGGTGATCTGGGAAAAACAAATTACTATCTCCCGACAAACACGGCATTTTTTTGATGTTACTCACGCGTTCAAAAGCGTTTGCGCCTATGTTTTCGGCCAGAATGCCGATTCGTCGCAACAGCCCATTGGCGTTTGGCGCCAAATGCATTGCCGCGCCGACTTCATTCGCAAAGCGAGACTGTTCTAGCAGCGTGACGTGATGGCCTTGCCTGCGGAGGAATATGGCAGCCGTGAGACCTCCTATTCCAGCGCCAATGATGATGACATGTAGGCCATGGGACGCGATACCGTTCGTGGAGCCATTGGCGGTTTTGGACGCACCGTTGCCGCTCAAGGACGAAGACATTTCGATTGTACGTCTGTCGGCTTCGACTTGGAAGCTCAAACACAATAAAAGTGCTGTTGTATAGGAAAAGTCAGGCCTGGGTCTTGACTTCTGGTGCTGAGCAGCTGGTCAACATGAAGAACTAGCCACGTTCGGTGGTGAATTCTTATCTAGAGAGCCCATGACACCAGCGTCTACCAGGGTAGGCTTTCCCCGGATTCTAGCCTCCTCCGTCCATAATTGGTGTTGAGGTCCCGAGCTGATGTTTTGGCTCGGTTGGAGGAGGGGCCGAAAATGAGGGGACTAGTCTAGACCACTTTTTGCTCGGCATGTGGGCGGTATACCATGGAAATCTCGGCAGTAAGCATCTTTATACGCCAAGACTAAGGCTTTGCAACACATGATCTCATGTTGCATCTAATTCCGCAGGCTCCCAGTACTATCCCCAGATTCCCCCGTACTTTCCGGGGAACGACAGTCCATCTGAGCCAAGCCAAGAAACTTACTCGAATTTAATGCTCTAGATCTGGCTAGGCCATTGTCGACCCCACGGGGAATCGAACTAGTGGACAAGCCTCCTGATCCAGGTCATCTCTGTTCTTTTCCAGATGCTCATAACACTTCCAGCAGTATTAGCAATAATTGTAGTCGGGGAAATAGTTATAAGTCTAGGTCTTAGGAAGTAAGTATCAGCAAGCTGATAATTTAGATAGACCTTTTCTTGTAGAAATATTTCCCAGGCACAGGTAGGGTGTCTTATCTTGGTTTCTTATCTTAGTCTAGCGCAAACCGGCTCAATCCAGCCAATGAACATTCATTCTAATCGGACCCAGACCCTCTCTCTCCCTCAAGCCCCTGAAAAAGTCGGCTTGACTTGTTATGTTATTGCGAGTATTGCCCGCCAGTGCCGAAGCTCCAGCCCATTTAACGCGCTGGTGGCCACTGGATGTGCATTAATACGGCGAGTGATGTCTTTGTCGAATTTGGAGTGTTCTACACATTGTTTCGCTAGGTGTCTCTAGAATCCGCGACGCGCGTAACGGTTTCAGGACAATAGTCAAGCATACCACTTCAACATCATCTATTACTATTGCTACCATGGCCGATAACACTACCAAAGACAACATGAGCTCTCCCTTTGCTAGAAACAACAACTTGGGAGAGCTTCGGCTTCGTCATGAGGAGACCAACGAGATCATCCTCATTCCAACTCCAACAAATGATCCAAACGATCCCCTTAACTGGTACTTCAACCTCAATTATTTCTGTATCGCACGACGCACGAAGCAGTTTACTAACAAAAATTCCAGGTCAAAGGCTTACCGCCTTTACATCGCCATTCTCGTCTCCTGTGCCATCTTCTTCAGCAACTTCCTAGCCGCCGGTCCATCTGTCGCCATCGTCAGCATCACCGAGTCCTTCTTCGGTCCGCCAGGCCCCGAGTTCAATCATCAGCTTGCCAAGACTGCTTACTTCTTCACCACCACCGCTCTGCTCCAGGGTATGGGGAACCTTATCTGGGTGCCCTTGATCGCCAAGTTTGGCCGTCGACCCATCTATGTCACTTCTTTCGTA
Organism: Fusarium beomiforme; assembly: GCA_002980475.2. Classification (NCBI taxonomy): domain Eukaryota; kingdom Fungi; phylum Ascomycota; class Sordariomycetes; order Hypocreales; family Nectriaceae; genus Fusarium; species Fusarium beomiforme. Next base: position 27,323 of record PVQB02000657.1, on the reverse strand, counting down.
CTCTACACCGGTGTTGCTGGTTGGGCTGGTGCTGCCACCACGTACGGTAGCTCCTTGGCTGCTCGAATCTTTTTGGGTGTTGCCTCGGGTGCCTCTGAGTGTTTGGCTCCATTGACTATCTCGGACTTGTTCTTCTTGCACGAGAGAGGTGCCATCATGGCGTAAGGAGTTTCCCCAACCACTCAGCCCAGCGTGACTAATATATCATGGCAGTATCTATACCACGGCACTCTCTGCCGGCGTGGCATTCGGAGTCATCATTGCCGGGCTTATCACCATCGACCTCGACTGGCGATATATCTATTGGGTCACGTTGGCATTGATAGGCACATGTACTCTTTTGATCATCTTCACCTTCCCAGAGACAATCTACCATCGCAATGGCAGCCCAGACGAAAACGAAATGGCCACGGCCGATCACCATAATACCGCTCACACACAACCTACAAAGGATGAGACTATGGACACCGAGGTTGGTCACTCTTCGGATGTCGGCTCAAACCAATTCTCCACAAATTCCTTTGCTCCAAAGCGCACCTATTGGCAAAGCCTGTCGCTTTACAGTGGCGTACATACACAAGAATCTTTCTTGAAGCTCGTTTTCCGCCCAGTCGTTCTTCTTTCCCTTCCTCCAGTCCTTTGGGCCACGCTCGTCATGTCTGTTACAATCGGGTTTCTCGTGGCAATCACGTCCAATTTCGCCGTTGCCTATAGCAATACGTATGGATTCAAGCCGTGGCAAGCCGGTCTGTGCTTTGTTGCCTGCCTCGTTGGATCTGGTATCGGGTCTTTCTTTGGTGGCCGCTTCAGCGACATGGTGGCTGACAAGCTGACGCGTGGTAATAATGGTATTCGACGACCAGAAATGCGACTGCCTGCCATGATGATCTCGGTGTTTACTGCACCTCTTGCCTTGGTGCTCTACGGAGTAGGTATTGACCGTGCTTGGCATTGGATTGTACCAACTATCGGCCTGGGTCTTTGTAAGTCGTCTAATGTCCACACGCCTGAATTTATGCTAAGATATCACAGTGAACTTCTCCATCGTTCAAGCTACCAACATCACCTTGGTGTATACTATTGACAGCTATCGCCCGGTCGCAGGAGAATTGTCAGTCACGCAGTTTGCATTCAAATGTAAGTTAATTTCTGGGATCCATGCCAAATAAATGCCTCATCTAATGTACTTACTCATCTCAGCTGCCTTTGGGTTTCTCCTCTCGTTCTACACCAACCCTTGGATTGATTCAAGTGGTTATTCCAATGCGTTTGGGGCCATGGCCGGCATCTCAGGTAGTATTCTAGTGCTCTGGATCCCCATGTATGTCTGGGGCCAGCGAATCCGACAAGCCACCTGGAGCTGGGGTTTTATTGAAAGTCTGGTTCACTGGCATAAGGATCGTGAGGTTGGAGAGTAAAGTTTAGTTGATGCCCTGCACTGGCTCAGTAAGTTTGATGCAGTAGTGTCTGCATTATATCTTAAATAATATTTTCTCTACATTAGACTTAAGTTATTATATTCTTATAAGATAAATGCAATAACTCTAGTTCATGAATGCAACTTAAACTGTATGTGTACATTAATTTTATCTAAAGATATTTATCCCGCACGAAAGCTACCTCTCTGGACAACTTACCCTACTGCAACCAGTACAAAGCACACTAACCATCTCCAGCCCGTCCTGGCTCTAACGGGTTAGGTTGGAGATCTAGCGCTACCCCAGCATTACCCCGCATCGAGTCCCCTAACATTATGTGGAGAAAGAAATTCGTATTTAAAAGCAGCCAAGTCACCAAAATTTCTTCCCCATAGCTATTTCACTTGGCCTTGTGAGGAAGTGAGATTAGTAAGGCATAGACGGCGACACAGAATCAATCATGGAACCGGTCGAAACAAAACCACGTCCGTCGTCTCCTTCACGCAACCATTTTCAATGCTCTTATTGCCAACGTACCTTTGGACGCGTCGACCATCTCACCCGCCACATCCGATCTCGTCAGTTACATTCCTACCACTCGTCTGTCTTTCCTTATACCAGCTGACTCTTTTTGTAGACCTTCAAGACAAACCTTTTCGCTGCCAAGTCTGCAACAAGGCATTCGGACGACAGTACGTATTCTCACTTCCCAATCACAACCAGAGCACTCACTCACCGTCCCAAGAGATCTCCTCAAGAGACATGCAGCGGGCCACAATACCAATGAACCTGGCAGCAAACGACAGAAGCGCACGTCAAATTCTGCGCCTCGCGTTTCTCAGGCCTGTCGCGCTTGTGCAGCTGCGAAACTCAAGTGCGACGATGATGTTTCGTGTAGGCGCTGCGTGGGCAAGGGTATCGCGTGTGAGCGCGAGGCCCGGAATGCGAATGTAGTAGAAACACCGGTGTCGACAGATAGCGTCCAATCCATGATAGGTAAGGCGGTGCTGCTGAGTGTGTCTTGATTGTGGAAGCTGACCTTTACTCAAGTCGCTCGAGAGCCGTCAATACCGCTGTTTGAACCGCATGTTCATCTCCCAGTCTCCGATAAAGACTTTTCTAGCTTCTTGAAAGGCGTAATGACACCGCTAGAGGGCCAGCAAGGACAATCTCTCGATCAGGTCGACTTGTCCGCCTTTGACTCGACATTCGATCCGCTCCGGTCGCATGGAATTCTGGATTTTAGAGCAGACGTCGACACGAGATTCGACGACGTTGCCATGGGTCTGTGGGATCTGCCGTGTAGTCCATCCTTCTACTACAACGGGATTGTATTTGAGCCGAAAGCAGATCCAGCCGTTATTCATGAGCCCCAGCAGCCAAAGCTAATTGCTGATGATAGTCCAGTTGCACTGGGCCGGGCAGCGTATAAAGAGTCTGCGTTGGGAGTGTGGGAGCCTTCTCCTCGTGATGACCTCAATTCGAACATCAAAGCTCTATCGGTGCTTGGAGAAAGCCCACAGAGCGCCATTGAGATGGCAGGTCTAGAAGCAACAAATTGTCAACAATTCAGCCCACTCTCCGTCAGTCTTCGGGACCAGATGCTGCTGCTGTCTCTCGATGCTTGCAAGCCACAAAGCAAGTTTGCCATCATCAGGGCATTTCCAAGCCCCGAGATTCTCTCCAAGCTCATAGAGAGCTTCTTTTCGCACCATCGCGTTCAGATCGACTCGTGGTTACACGGGCCTTCATTTGAACCCAACCAGCAGGGTCCAGAGTTTATTCTGGCTATTGTTAATGCCGGCACGACATTCGCGGACAACAAAATCTTGCACTCTCTTGGCTTCGCTTTGCACGAGGTGGTACGACTATCGCTGCCGAATATGTTTGAAGCTGCCAACTCGATAACCAGATCCCTTGGGGCTTTGCAAGCATTTGTTCTTGATATCGAGATGGGCTTATGGAGTGGCATTAAGAGGAAGATGGAAATTGCAGAGAGTCAGCGTCAGATACCCTTTACTGTAAGTCACGCTGCCTCTCCCCCTTACTCACACGTAACAGCTGCTGATTAATACAGATGCTACGGCGTAGTGGCAGGTTCGGCAAGGCATGTGAGCGTGCTGCCGCTCCTGTAGCAGAAGATACAGGGGGGACTTTACACGACAAGTGGCTTGCCTGGATCGAGCAAGAGAGTTACAACAGGACGGCCTATCATTCATTCATAATGGATACTCAACTGAGCATCTCCATGTTAACGTGCCCGTTGATATCCTTCTCAGAGCTCAAGACCCCTTTCCCGGAATCAAGAGACTTGTGGCTCGCTGCAGATGCTGAAACGTGGAAGACTTTATACTTGAGTGAGGAGCGTCAGCACAGTCGGATCAGTCTTGCCGACTATTTCCGCGACTCTGCAGAAATCGACAGCACTTACGATACTCAATTCTGTCAGCTCATCATCCTCTCCGGCATATGGGGCATGGTGTGGCAGTGTCTTCAAACAATTGCCATTTTAGACAAGCCCAGCCACTCCGATCCAGCGTTGACTCTTCGACACCAAGAGATCCTACAGATTCTACACCGAGTACGTGTCAACATACCAGAGGAAAAGGTAGGACAGGATGGACCGGTAGATATGCTGTACGAGCTTATAAACATGCATCTCCACATGCCTTTCGGAGAGGTCGAGCTGTTTGCGGGAAAGGGAGACCAGAACGATGCCCGCCGTGCTTTACCACTTCTATCAGACTGGACCAGCCGACGAGAGGCGAGGAAAGCTATCTGGCACGCAGGCCAGCTTATGAGAGCGGCAGAAAAATTAGAGCCAGGTCGTTTGCGAGGGTTCTACACTATCGCCCTGTACCAGGCAAACCTTGCCATGTGGGCCTACGCGGTGGTGTCACAAGTCAACGGGACAGATAAAGATGTTTCTATGCGCACCCAAGAAGTGGTCTTCCTGAACACATCCGATACCATGCTTGTGCAGAGGTTCATCAACAAAGGATCACCTTCCCAAGCGGCCATTCAGCCTTGCGTTGCCCGGGGCAACACCGCTCCTATCTCGCTCATGGATCAGCGGGGGGTTGTGGACCACGTTCTCGGCATTTTGGGGGCCAACTTTTCACGGTGCCAAACTATGCCCCCGCTGGTCGAGAATCTCCAGCAGCTGTTGGGCAAGTTGGGTCGGGCGGCAACAAACGTCTCAAGCTGATGCCGAAGTTGACGCCGGGGCAAGCTAAAATTAGTGGCTTGTCTCCTCCACATCGGCCCCCCATTCCCGAGATTCAATGCGGGGGACGGAGGCCTGAGACTACCCAGCTAGCACCCCTCGCCTCAATCAGTAGCAGATACACGCTTTTCAGCGCAAAAATAATGACATAATTCTGTAAATGCTTGCAGCTTCTAATTTAGACATGGCTCTAAGTAGCATTTCTAATTGCCAGGGCTAAAGGGAGAGCGTACAAGTCAGCTTGCGAAGTGAGGTCTTGGATTTTATCCCTGCTGTCCTATTCATCTAGCCAGCCTACCTAAGCCTTCTCCACCTCTTCCTTATCGTACCCAGGAATAGTATGTGTCGAATTATCGTGCAATTCTTGACCGCCCACCGTCAAAGGTGCAGCTGGCTGCAAAACATAGAGCATCCTAGCCCATGAAGTCTCGCTCCTGTTCTTCCACGCATGGTTTGTACCCCGCTGGATAGAAATATCTCCCTGCTTCATGACACGTTTCTCCCCAGACTCAAGAATCAAGTCGATCTCTCCGTTCAAAACAACACCGTAGTCGAGACTGATGGTCCTGTGCATGGGTGACAATGCACCAGGGGGCATATCGACGACTCTGAGGACGGTGCCCGTAGGGATGGTGATGCCAGGGAGGTTCTCGGTGTAGGCGCGATATGTATTGATGTCTGCATCATCGCCTAGCTTGACGGGGAATTCATCGGTGGCGTAGCAAAGGGCGAAATCGACGTTGTCGGGAAGGGTTTGGAAGGGGGCATCTTCAGACAAGGCCTCTGAAAAAGTTGGCTCGCCTTGAGAGGTGTGTGTAGTGATGAATCGCTTGATTGGGCGCAGATCCTTGCGCTTGTTGTCGGCCTTTTCCGTGTTGGACATGTTGGTACTCTAGGAATGCTACACTATAGACAGAGTCAAGAAAGAAAGTATTCTAATATTGAAGAATACTCAGCAATCAACACTCTTTTATCTCAGCTGCATTGGGGGTACACAGTCGAGACCGCCCACTTTTGGCCTCCCGAGCCGATTGCGGAGGTGGAGAATGCGACAGAAATGGCCCCGAGAAACTATGGAAGTGGAAAAGCATAAGGTGTTATTTTTGCTGTATTGCCTAGATCTATCTCATACAGAGCGATAATGAGAGGGCGGTAACAAAACCAAATGGTCCCGAGTGAATCTATCTACGCCTAATCAAGGTTTCACCCAATCAAACTCATCACCCAGGTATTTATGCGCGCGGATATCTCCAGATCTAGCGTGGCCCTCAAACAGCTCCACCCTCGCAGCTCGTCCACAAAGCTGACCAAGCTTGCCACTCTCCTCGGCAGAAGTCACCTCCTGATAGGTAACAGTGCGGAGGAACTTGCCCACCCACAATCCGCCGGTATATCTGCCTGCGTGTTTTGTTGGGAGTACGTGATTGGTACCAATGCACTAAGGACAAAATTGTTAGCATGGTCATGGAGGACTCCCGCTGTTTCTTACCTTGTCACCATAAGAAACGCATGTCATAGGGCCCAGAAAGAGGGCTCCGTAATGCTGCATCTTTTTAAGGGCGTCTCTAGGATTAGCAGTGAGAATTTGGACGTGCTCAGACGCGAACTCGTCGGCAATCTGGTAAGCCTCGTCGATAGTGTCAGCCAGAATAACCTCTCCATAGTCGCGCCACGAGACACTAGCTACGGCTGCCGTCTTGAGAGTTTTCAGCTGCTCATCGCAGTACTTGATAGCACGTTTGGCCACATCGGCCGAGGTAGAAATCAAGACGGCGGGAGTATCTGGCCCATGTTCAGCCTGAGACAGTAGATCAGTGGCGACAACGTAGGGATCGGCCGTTTCATCAGCCACTATCAAGACTTCTGTCGGCCCGGCAAAGAGGTCGATTCCGATCTGCCCAAAGAGCTGCCTCTTGGCCTCGGCAACAAAGGCATTTCCAGGGCCCGCGATGAAGTCTACCTTGGGAATGGTCTCTGTCCCGATAGCCATTGCGGCGACGGCCTGGATGCCACCGAGGATGAAGATCTGGTCTGCCCCTGCGAGGTGCATCGCGGCAACTGTTGCCGCGGGAATGCTACCTGCAGCAGGGGGCGTGCAGGCCACCACGTTCCTGACGCCTGCAACTTTAGCGGTCAAGATGGTCATGTGGGCTGAAGCTAGTAGGGGATACCTCCCGCCAGGAATGTATCTAGAGGCAATCAGCAAGCGTGCACGGGGATGCCCAGGAGGGCTTAGTCAAATACTCACGCGCCAACTGAATCAATGGGGTTATTCTTCTGGCCAAGAAAGACGCCTGGTGCCATCTCTAACTCAAACTCTTTGATTGAGTTCAGCTGGGCCTCGGCAAATTTCCTAACGTTTGATTGAACAGTCTTGATATCTTTGATGACCTGCTCGGGGACTTGGGCTATAATTTGCTCGATGTCCTCTTTGGAAAGCTTGAAGCTGGAAGGCGACCATTTGTCAAACTGCTCGCTGTACCGGCGTACAGCGCTATCACCTTCCTTGCGGATGGTGTCAATCACATCTTTGACTATGCCAGGAACATTAGGTGCAGATCCGTTTGTGATGCTCTTGGCCGAGTCAGAGCCAGCAGGTCGTTTGAGATACGTTCGAGTCATGGTGATTTAGATGTTGAGTCTAGTGTCAAGTAAAGTGAACCTGGTTATTGTAGATTTCATAGATCAAGGTAGCCAATTATAACATTATCGCCCTCTATATGATGCCAGTATAGACGATACTCCTCTACTTAGTCAATTGAAGGCGATATCGGGGACTGCTACCCTCTGGCCCGTGTTTGGTCGCATCGCACCGGCTTTGAGGGCGCGGGGGTCCTCTGGTCGGGAATGCGGGCAGCTAAAATGGTAGCCACATTGAGTACGCCAACTGTCCGCCTCCTCTTTGGCCAAGAGGTGGCGCAGACCGCGCGCCTTACCTCGTGTGCCTTGGCGCATTAGTCGCAACTCCAGACATGCAAGAAAGCATAGTGGTCGTAAAGACTGAGGCAGGCTCAGAAGGGTAGACAAGCATCAAAACAGTAAAACGGTATGCCATGGGTGTAAATGAGCAGAGCCTCACATATGCTCTGCTCTTACAATAAAATTATTCACTAATCTCTTCATCCAGAACATTGCATGTAAATTACACAATATGGAGCACGATCTCTTTACCTTGGGAGGTACTTGATACAAAATTGGCAGTTTTATGTCTGCGATATCTTTCTATGTTACAGCAAGAGAGGGTTTCTGATCGCCCAGCAGGTCATCTAGTTTGTTTAGTACAGAGTCTAGATTAATGAAACCGACGACAAGTATGCACTGCAATAGACATGTCAAAACAGAAGTATGCAACAGTTGAACAGTGGTGGTTAGGGTTAGTTTGAGATACTGTATCATGCATGTAATATCTCCTTGGCACGTATAGCTCCGATGCAGATCGTCTTGTCTATCAAAGCCCAAACCCTGCATCAATGACCCCATTCTGTCCAGTCACCGATTTCGACACAACAAACGTTCTAACTTGCTCTGTGACGTCTTCAACTGTGGCAAATCGCCCCAACTTATTGGTGTTGCGGGCAATCTCAAGTCGCTCCGGAGGAAATGACAGGCCCCATTCCTAAAATTAGTGAGAACCGAACCTGAAGAATGTCATTGTTTGTACTTACAGTCAGCAATATGCCTGGCGAGATGGTGTTCACCCTAATCGACGGGGCAGCTAATTTAGCAAGGCATTTCCCAAGATGGACCTGAGCGGCCTTTGTGACTGCGTAAGGCTACAGTGAGAATATTAGTAATGGAACGAGATTGATGGGGCTAGGCATAACATGCAATACTGCTCCCGCTCGGTATAACCCCTGCCAGACTAGCCGTGCTCAAGAACACGGCACCTCCAGCTTCCCGCTTGTTGCTTTCCTCAAGATACTCTTTCGCAGCGTGAAAGAGCCACAAATGACTCTTGACATTAGCTGTATAGCAGCGATCCCAATCATCTTCGTCAACATTATCGCCAATATCCGAAAAGTCGCGAATCCGCGTCCATCCAACGTTTGAAACAACGACATCCAGACGCCCTCCAAAGCGAGATGCAGCCTCGTCGACGAGCGATTTTAGTTGTGATTTATCACAGGCATTTGCTTGTATAGCTTGTATCGAGACGGAGGAGTCTTTGTGTCGCGCATTGCTCTCCGCCTGGACTTTTTCGACTAGATTTTGTGCGCGGGTTGCGTTGCTGCTGAAGTTGATTACCACGTTCATGCCTAGGTCGACGGCTAGCATGCGAGCAATGGCGGCGCCGAGACCACTGCTACCAGCTGTGATTAGTGCAACTTTGGATTGATACATGCTTTCAATGGTCACTATTACAACTTAGATGTACCGTTCACTCAATCAGTGCTTTATGATATATGTAAACGGGTTCCCGCTAGCTGACCCCTACGAAGACTAGGTCCGCAGTTACCCCTCCCCCCCTTCCGAGGCTTTTTTTCAAGGTCTGCGGTCCCGACAGCAACTATAGTGGGAGGATAACATCTCAACCATCATTTGGTATGAAAATGATTAAACAAGCCACAGAGTCTGCTCGTTACCTCGCGCGCCTTCGCCATCCATGATACCATCACAGTATGCCTCGCCGATGTACTCGTAGAAACACGACTCGCTTGCCTGTAGCATGGGCCGCAATACAAAGGGTATTCGCCCGCCGCAAAAGATGACAACCTCATCACCAGGCTTCCCTTCCAGAGGCCCCATACCTAGATATCCCATGTTCGTAAGAAATGGCCTCTTGCCTTGCATCTTTGTCATGCTCTCGCGGTAGGTATGCTTAGTCTGATATGGTGTATGTTCCGCCTCCCATTTCGGGTACATTTCGGAGATATCTTCCCCCTCAGATACTAGGCGAGTCATCTCGTCAAAGAGCTTGAGTCCTCGCAGGAAATGTTCGTGAAATGCTGCTACGTCAGGTGTCGCTCTTTGCTGGCCCTCTTCCCATGTCCAGTAGATATCAACGATGGGCACATGCCATCGAGCCTCTTCTTTTCGCAGCTGCGTTTCTTCTCCGTGGATAAAATCGGTTTTCTTCATGGATGTCTGCCATAGCTCATCTATCCGTGAAAGATATTCCAAGCACCTTTCAAGGCTCCGGCTCATAGTCGCCCAGACATTGCCCTCGGCAACTACCTCAATCACGTCAACGATATGACCTTTGAGTCCCAGAATATTTGGATCGTTCTTCGGATGTTCTACAACCTGGAAAGCACTATCCTGGCAAGACGCGGCAAATAGAGGTTTACCGATGCGCTCGTTGATGGTATAAAACGAACTACTTAGTTTCGATCGCCAGTCGGGAACCCACGTTGGCAGGGAAGAAAGCTCTGGAAGCTTCGGAAACTGTGAATAACACAACAGATCGACACGTCCACCTTTCTCGATCAATATACGCGCCGTCTTCGTCAAAATGCGTTCGGTGCTTCCCTCATAGCCAGGCTCAATACCGAGTTTCTCAGCATCAACAGCAAGACCGAGAAGTGCAAAGATGCGATCACGATGCTCAGTAGCATGCGTATCGAGCTCAACAAACAATCTGCGCATCAACCCATATAACTCATCACCATCATCATCTTGATGCATGGATCGACAGATAAACAAGTGTGCCGTTGGCTCAGCAGATACCTCAACTAATCGCTCCGGAGGCATTCCGGGCGGTTGGAGTAACTCGAAGTCCCCTTGGGGTACGATTCTGATATCTGACTGGAGCATTGTCACTGCAAACTTCACAAATTCCACTGGTATTGCCTTAGAGCCGCACACGAAGGTGGTTTTGGGACATAAGCAGAATTCCTGTACGATCCAGACTCGTGAGAAGTATGGTCTTTCAAACCACTTCTTCAATGCCATTTCCTTTAGCAAGGGCGCAAAGACTTCGACGGTGCGAGCGAGTAAAGTTTGGAAGCACACCGCAGTCTTATTAGTCGGGTCTTTGTTTCTTGCCAAAGCCGGTACCAAGTCGTATCTCTGGCCCTCCAGTCCAAAGTCTCTAGCCTTCTGGCCGATGTCTTGGCACGCTTCCATCACTCTGTCTGAGCCGTCTTGAGCTGGACCAAGCCATACGAACACTTGTTTCGCAGCTGAGTATATACTCCGCATCATCACTACCTGCTGGCCTTTTTCTCTATTATCTGCCTGGTTGATACAGATCTGATCTATCCACAGCGTTATGACCTCGTCTGGCTTGCGGAAATGTCGTAGCGCTGTTTCCAGAGACTCTGTAATTGGAATGCTTGCTTCTCCGTCGTTGCTTACGTTCCGCACCCATATTGATCGACTTTTGCTGCCGGTGCCCCAAACGTATGAGAGGGCGGTATAGGCTGAAGGGTTCTTGATGCTGGTTGAGTACAGGCGGCCAATCAGACGGCTTCCATCCAAACCCTGCGAGGGACAGAGGTCTAGCAACCGAATCTCGGTGGATGCGGTCTGTAGCTTCACCGAGTCATAATCAAATGCCTGTAATTGGTTCATGTCGACTATTTTGAGTTCCACAGATTATCAGGATCTGCGCTTAACTGAACAGCTATCACTCTTGAGTTTTGCCCTTGAAGCGGGGTATTGACCTCACTGTACAGTAGCTAAGCGCCACGCTGACGGGTCCGTACTACGAAGGCTTCGAAGGCTAGGATATTGTCAACCGCGCACCGATTCAGCCAATTGAGATTGCAGGAGGAATCCGCACTTTGTAAAACGCCATCACACTAACATGGATTAATTGTGTTCTGGGAAGTAAGCAGAAACAATGTGAAGGACATACGAGCAGAGTAGACCGACACTTTAAGGTAGTGCTATGACTCCCAGATATTTATTCAAGCTGTCATGCTACCTCTGTAAGCATATCATAGTGTGCATGTTAGGATCAAGCTTGCGAGCAGCTCCGTTGCTAAGTACATGAATCTTTTCATCCATAGCTAAGTGAGACCTCATTGATCGGGAGGAGGCCCTTTGCTGAGAGCGTTTGATGAGCTGCAAGCGATAACGACCTACTTTTGGCAGGTAACACAGGCTAGTGATTAGAACGGCCAAGGTTTAATTCGCCACTGTCACATAAGCACATTCCAGGCCTTGCAGACGCTACAGCCCTGCCGCCATGCAAGCCATAGAACCATCACATTGCCACGTTTAAACGTGGCGACATCAGAAAGTCTACACCAAAGCGATTGGCGGAGAATATATTTTCGTAGTGTATATCTAAGACGCAATCTTCCTTGGCAAGCTCTTTTCAGTAAGTAGCCTATCTCATCAGCTGTGAGCAGCCAATGAAAGCTTGCGGCCTGCACGGCGAAAAATGTGATGAGTTAAGGTATCCTAACCCCAGAACGTGACTACGCTATATCTGATCTACTTTAACTTTACTGGCGGCGGGCCAGATTCCCGGAGCGGCCCGACGGAGATCGTTATGGTAAGGCTTGAGCGAAACATACGATTTTTGCACTGGCGCCAGCCACATAAAAACAGCATTTCGGGGTCATCATCTGACTTAAAGTTCATATATCAGCCTATTACAGAAGCCGGACTTAGACCGATGTGCACATAGCAGCAATAGCGTGAACGCCATAAAGCGTTATTTCTTAAAAGCCACCTTGATATGATATAAGTTTTCCGTAAACTTGCTCAAGTGTAGAAACATCGCTCAGGGTGTCCAAGATCAGACTTCAGCTTCTCGTGCTCAAGAATGTGACATGCTTCACAGAGCGAATTGAGAGACGCGTGATAAGCACCAGATATTTGACAGGATTAGCTCTAGGTTCACAAACACACAGTTTTCCTCGAGCATACCAAGTCGGGGCATAACAATCAAAGAATGTGATATGTTCGAGCATCATAGAACTACCAACGACTTTGAGCTCTTGTTGTATCTCGCAACTGTCATAGCTGCATAAAGCATATGTCCTGATCAAGAAAGATAAATGAAACAGGAAAGGACTCATTCATTGTGGCTGGCTGAGCTTTTCAGCTTGAGGTTCACTGAGCGGCCGACTGGTTTCAAGGCCTCAGTCGAAACTGAATACAGTTCGGGCAATGTGTCTCATACATGGTTTGGGACACTCTCGCAGAACCTGTAGTAAGGGCAGAAATATTATATATGAGAGGCCATGGCCCTGCCAACAACATAACCTTTCTTCATCCATTCAAACAATCTCAATCAATTCCTCTTCTAAACCATACATCAACCTACAAACAAGTCACCATGACTACATACACCATCATCACTCAGCAGGGTAGAACGGAGCTTGCGACCTTGTCCGGTCAGAATTACCAACTGCAGGTAGCAAAATCTGTCTCAAGCCCCTCAGGTCAGCCTAGCTTCAACATGGTCTATCAGTCCCAGTTCCTTGGGCCCAATATGGAGGTTCAGTGGACAACGACCTACGGACTCAACTGGACCACCAATATCCCTTCGGCCGGATCAACGGTAGTTTACAGTGGCGACTGGCAGCAGTGCAATCTGGGTGACTCTTATGATCTTAATTCAGTCGGTGAATGGGTCCCCAACCAGAACAACCCGAACTCCAAAAGCAACTCTCTGAACATTGGTAAAAACAACTATCAAGAAGCAGTGAATGTTATTGTTGGTGTTCAAGATGCATCAACCGGACATTGGAAACCGGTAAGTTCTCCTTCGCTTACGACTCCGTTTATTACTGACGTCAGAAAAGATCTGGGTGAGCCCAGACCAGTTACTCAAGCAATCTAATGGAGAATACGAGCCGCTTCAAGCCATCCAACTCTGGTATGCAGAGGGTACACAGACCTCTACTATGATCAGTGCCCAAGCGACCGCAGTCCAGGGATACACCGCAACTAGCTCCAACCCAGAGTACTTCTCCTTCGACGTTGCAGCTGGCAACTGGAGAGAGTCCCAAGCGACACCCTTTCAAGGCTTGCCCTAAGAAGCAGACACGTAAAGTGTCGCACAAGCTACAGAACACAGAATGCTTTCATATAACCCGAGTCGGGATAACTGGAGTCTTTGGTGCTGCAGTTATCATGTCGCAATAAGGCGGGGGTTCTTTGAGCTATTTAAGGGGGGTTTTTGTATCCGCCTGAGGTTTTTCCCCTTCGACTGTATCTAAAACCAAAAAAAAAAAAAAAAAAAATTGATTTTACTAATCGAGAGCGACATATGTCTTCGTGAACTCCCTTCACTCCATGCTTTTTCTCACCAGTACCGAACAGCTTCTGAGTAGCACCACTGGTATTGATGTGAATAGCAACTTGATACAGGGGATATTGGTAGTAGGCTTACAGTGGGGTGTAGTTAATACTATAGTGCACCTTCAGGGCTCATGGCCTGCCGGAGCAACTTAACCTAATTAATATTATTTGCACTGTTGTGTAACCACTTTCTATTTAGACTGCAGCATACAGCAGAAAACACCAATTTAGATCTTGAATACCATTATCCATTAGAAGCGCTACTCTATGTGATGCTTTAAATGGAAATACAGGAAACTTTTGGAGAAAGGGCAAGAAAGCTCATTTTGGATGCTCATCAACATGAACCAGTTTATGCCACTGTACTAAGTTTAGCTGAGGTGACTTTCCTCTACCTCAACGCTTTCCATGCTAGAAAGAGAGAGAGAGCACAGTGTGGGTGTTGCAGAAGATCTAGGGAGAAAGGCTGTCCTAGGGACTGGGGATACTGGCTAAGCAGGTGGTGTTATATCACGCGAATGAAGGACTTTTGTTCAATACAATGAATATCTTATGTCAGCAGCAGATCTTCTATGCTTCAATTGCTTCGGCTTCCACGGGTCCTATAAACCAATCTCCTCAGATCATCATCTACTGGAAGATTCATCATCTCAGCAAGTTTAAACCAGCGATCTATACTACCCCCGCTCCACATAGGAAGTCCTTTCTCCTTGAGAAGCTCTAGAAAGACCTCTCTCGGTGACTTTGCATAGTCGACCTCGAGCGTGACATCAGCAGTCTGATAATCCCCAGAGATATTCAGAAGGGCATATACAAAATCTTGTTCCCTTGTACACTGGAAATTCCCACGGAAGCAAACCCAGATCCACCTACTCAAGTTGTTGAAACCAACATCCCGCGCCACTCGCGCCACCCGGTGGTGGTTGGCAGGATTACGTCCGAGCTCCTGGGTGAAGGGAGTTACCCAGCTGTCTAGGACATTGAGAGATTTGTCGAATTCGTTAACGAGGATATGTTTTTCGCCGCACCAAACCTCGTAGCTCTGTGCAAGGTGTAGCTCTTGGATTATCCAAACGCGGCGCCAGTATGCCCGGTAACAAAGCGAGGTTAGAGCCGTCAGCTGTGCAGAAGGACCATAAAAGGATGAAAGGTTGGCCCCGAGCTGATTTGCGTCTGACATCAGATCCATTGCCATATCACTATCATCTGAGGCAGGGCCAAGCCACGAAATGACACCAACTGCGTTTGCAAATATCTCGCCCATTATGGCTACTTGGTGGTTCTTCTCTGGGATATCTGCCTGATTGATACAGACTGCATCAACCCATAGATGCAAGTCTTCATTCCGCTTTCTGATGCTTTTCAAAGCCTCATAAAGGTTCCTTCGTACCTGGACAGGGCGGGAGGTGACAGTAATGCTGGGGTCGTTTTCGCTCTCATCTCCCCATTCGTATGATAGAGCATGATATTCGGCTTCGCCTCGTTTCACCGGACAAAGGGCACATATTATGGGATCGCTGCCTACCCCTCTTTTAAGGATAAGTATTCGAATCTCGTTTGTTTGCGCGAGGGGGGCATAGTCAATGGTGAGGGCCTTCTCCGCCATTGTTGCGAACACTTTGAAATGCTTCCTTCAATCTGCGAGCTGTCCTCAAAGCGTCAGAAGATATAGGGTGCTAAATTAGATCAAAGATAAAGCAAGTGAAGAGTCTTCTAAGTTCATCTCAGATTTTCTTTTGTTTATCTAAGTATTATATCTCTTAGGATTAAGGTCTTAGGTTTTCTGCGACACGTTAGGTTATCTACACTTAGGTACCATAAGACTACGGGAAGAGGTTGATGCCTAAAAATGCCTTGGCGCTTAAAACGCCACTTCAGAACGGACTAGTCTGTTAGAGACTGTAGATGTCTCAGCTAATGTCAAGCGGGGCAATACAGAGTCAATACAAACTAGAGGTTACTTAGTATGATGTCTTTTTCTATGTCATGTTATTTGGTAATGATAGGGTCTTATTCTGGTGGCTGTCCGCCCATATTATTGAATGAGTCAAAGTCCAGGTTGTCTGCCCACAACCAAAGCTGACTCGCATCGACGAGCCCCGTATCGACAAGAGCAGACATATCGCCGTCCCAATTAAACGCATTAGAATCCCCAAGGTTTCCATCAGTGTTAGAATTTCTAAAGCCAGTATTATGTATCTCTGTGTTTCCTGGCGAGGAGATATGCTGTCTAAAGACTATTATTTTGTGTTAGTTCAGCTTCCACATACGTCTGCTTATGTATGTAAACGAGTCTATACTCTGCTTACCTTCTTGGATCGGCTCCAAGACTCGCTCGTTTATTGGTTCACTGGGACGAAGAAGCGTCGCTCTACTTGAGCTTGGTCCTGTAACTCCCACTGCCGAGGAGTAGCCTTGATCCGAAGATGCTGCATCCTTGTTGGTCTGAGGATCGTTCAGGCCTGGATAGCTCGTCCTACCGGTGATCAGATCCGTCTCCTGCCGCAGCATAACCTCAACAAGGCTATCAATGATACCGAGACTCTGCTCCGAAATGAGCTGGCCGCTGTAAATACCGGATGCAGTAGTCTCCCGACACATGCGGGTAATATGCATAACGCCCGTTTTCGCTCGCGATCCCATTTCCGTGAGAGGCTGTGACAGACAGATCGCGCAGAGAACAACTCCAGCTGTAAACATGGTGATGCCAACGTGTACATCGGCATGAGTTCTTCTGCAGGCGTCTAGAATGCGTGGGTGTCGCGAGAGCTCGGAAGTATCCATAGCTGATGTGAAGATCTGCTGGAGAGACGTACTGGTCTTGGGTAACGAAGCAGAGATCTCGTTCGCGTTGTTGAAGACAGCTGTGCGATGCAAGATGATTTGCAAATTGTCGTATGTGAGCTGTAAACTCATAGCTTGAATCTGAGTTGGGCTGACGACACTTGGATCTGTTGATCTCTCTTGACCACTGAGAGCCAAGATGTCTGGCAGCTCTTGACGCCACTGCACCATTCGTTGGTGTATTGTGTCGATCGACTCGAAAGTATTTCGCTGCCTTTTGCGACCGAGGAATGCTCCCATGATTCTGTAGAGGCGGAACTTGTGTTGATGGTACAGAATTAGTGGCCGGGCGGGGACATGCGTGTGGCCATTGAGCTCGATATCTGAGATCATCTCGACTTGGCAGTCAGAGTCATCGATGATACAGGGGCGTCCAAACGCAACAGCGGCGTATCTGTTTAGACAGCATGGTAAGCATACAGATCGATGGTCATTAGATAAAGTTGCTCACTTGTCGAAGACTTCCAAGGTCCACCAAGTCCGCCTCTTCTCTTCCCTCGCTAGCTCAGACGTCTCTTTCCAGAAGCTCTCACGGTGGAGACCAATAACCTGAGCAATCTTAACCCCCATACCGCAGATACCCAGGCCGGTTGTTGGTCGCGTATAGAAGATGAAACTTCCAAGTAGAACGCAAATTTGAACCGATTCGACTGTTGAGCATCCAATGATGCGCAAGAAATTAGTCTCAATAGCGCTAATCAGATCTCGAGAGAGCTGCTGATACTGAGGACTCATCTGATCCTCAGGATCCTGAAGAGCAGCGTAGTGCGCTCCGAGAGCGACAACGAGCAGCCATGTCCAATAAAATGTAGTATCCCGGTATTTGATCTGTCGCTGTTGTAACATCTCGGCGTATCTGCGGCGGAAGGTGTCTTCGTGAAAGACCATCATGAACCAGTTGACCGAGGAAAAGAAACTGTCGACTAAATGTCCCAGGATATCTTCAGCGGGTAGCTCCACGCTCGCAAAGTTCCGCCAGTGCCTAGGCCCAGATATCGTAGCATTTTCATCGACGAGCTTCTTCCCGCCAGGTAGCGAAGACGTATCGTGAAGTAAATCCTGGCTGGAGCCATCTCCACTGATCATCTGGAATTTTACAAGGCTCAGCATGCGCTTCAGTATTGTAATCGTCGCTCAGGACTCACGAGGGTACTTAGATCGACGATGTTGGACTCTGGAAGTATAGGCGACCCAGCCTGATGTCCCGAAGCCTGGCCATATCTGCTCGCTCTATTGATCTGGTTAGATGAAGATCCTGTGACATCTGCTGAAGCTAAATCGCGAGGGATGCACTCGGCGCCGGCACGCACGCAATGTACACAAGGCCTCTGGGCGTCGCACTGTCAATTGGTCAGCGACGAAACGGATGAGGTCCATGGAGACAACGTGCACCGAGCTTGCGTTTGCGACAGCGTTCGCAAGCTGAAGAAACTTTTTGTCGTTTTCTTAGGGATGTAGACATCATGAGAACTTGTGTTACAGTCGAGAGGGCCTGAACTCGTAGTGGTAGCTCCGACGGAGTGCTCCGTTGGATGCGCTGTGGGTCTCAACTCCGTCGGAAGCCTGATACCCCTCATTTCCCGGCGAGAGATAACAATCGGAAGCTATGCCGTTTACGTACAGCATGGCCCAGCTGTAGCTGTTCGCCAAGCACAGCCTGGCAACGTCTTAGTGCCCTAGGGTAATCACTTGACTCACCAAAGTTATGGCTTTGTAAAGGAGACAAAAGCGTGGATCATATGTCTAACTAGGCAAGCAAGGATGCTAGGGATACTCTATGATGCATTATTACTTGGGTTAGATAACCTACAATCATAAATTCGATAGCAACAGTTGCAAGGTAAAGCGTGAAGTATGAGTTAGCTCTTGACTAGAATCAACACTAAAGAACGCAGGAAGGAGAACAAATGGCCACTAGCTAACGAATAAGTTCAGAAGGTTATTATAAATTTGAAATTTACATTTGAAATTCAATGGTAAACATCTCTTCTTAAAACATACTATCTTTTCTTCCCTATCTTTTATCTCACTTGTTTACCTCCTCCAACAAGGTCTTAGCTGCCAACTTGCCCAAGTTATTCGAAGCCAACGGCGAATCACCAGTCAGCAGCAGACGGTCACGGTGACATTCACCCGAAATAGTCTTATTAATAGGCGTGACCCCAAGCTTTTTCAGCTTGTCACCAACCAGCCACTCCATCTTGCCCGGGATGTACCCAATGTCGATATTAGTTCCTTCATCCAGTGAGTCAGGGAAGACATCCACGCTATAGCCCTCATAGATAAACTTGGATCCCTCAGGTTTGCCAATATCAGCAGCAAGGATACTAGCGGGACCGTGGCAGAGGGTGATGAAATAGCGGTTATTGGCATCGGCCCAGCGGAGTACATCACCAACTGTCTTACTGAAAGGAATGCCATTCAGCACGCCATGACCGCCAGGGATAAAGACTGCGATGTAGGGCGTATCTTGAGTGAAACCCTTTCCATCTTTGCCATTCCAAAGATCGGAAAGGTTAAGCGGGCTGCGAAGCTTCTGCTTATACTTGTTGTAAATGGATTTGACAGCCTCATCCTCCTTGGGAAAAGCCCACATCTCGAACTTGACGGGATCTCCCGAGAGAGTGGCTACATCGATATCGAAGCCAGCTGCATCCAGATGGTACATGGGCAGCAGCATCTCTACTGGGTGGTTACCCGTGGAGAAGAATTTGCCGTCTGCCATCTTAAGATACCGCTCCTGGGTGCCGATCAGGAGAATCTTCCATTTGCCGCCGGTGTACTTGTTTGGATAGTCGGCGCCATCAAAGTCGGTTTTGGAAGTGACATACTGAGTGAGAGAGAATGGCGAAGGGAAGTAGGCGTCGTCTTCCGCTATATCGCGGACGGGTGCTTTGTCGGTTTGGTCTGACATTGTGAAGATTGGTATATAGTAAGTTCAATTGGTACAAGTAATTGATCGAGAGTCTTGCTGATCCTAACGACACAGTCTAGAGGAGCGGGGAAGCGTCCCTTTATAGACGTTGCGTTGATGTTCTACGTACCTGTCTCAGAAGTTCAATTCAGCTGGATTAACTAAGGGGAGCTCTACTACGCACGTACGTGGCGGACCCTGTCCTGAGAAGCATTGTGCTGTCGTATCTTATCGGATATTAAAGTTTGGCTTAATCTTTAGCTACTTGGGTCTAGACTCTGATGGGAAGCTAGAGGAGATGCAGACTCGCTTCCATTGGACAGATCCTGCGTACCAACTCCGTCGGAGCAACGACAAGCCTTCCGACGGAACCGGGGCCTGAGAGCCATAAGACTGATGACGTTTACAGAGACCAATTATCTAGCTTGGGCTCTGTGCCGTGTCTTGAGCTCCCCGCAGCAACAGCAAGCTCTGTTGGAAGCTTGTGACGGAACTTCCCTCATTACGTCAATCATCCTCGGATACCGGTATATGGTATACTGATAAGCCTCTTGGTTATAAAGCCCTCAACTAAGGCAAAATTCTCATCCAGTGCCCTGTTCAGATCACAGAAGATAATCTAGCCATTACAAGCCAACGCCATAAAATGAGTACCGATTACAAGTTCGAGGGATGGATGGGCGAGGACGAAAAATCAGCGGAAGGGAACATGGTTTGGCGCGAGTATGAGCCCAAGAAGTGGGAAGAGACAGACATTGATATCCGCATCACTCACTGTGGTGTCTGCGGCTCTGATATCCACGTCCTCCGATCAGGCTGGGTAAGCAGAAATCCAACCAGCTCCACCAGAGCCAACACTGACGAAAACTGCTCTACTATAGCGACAAGCACCATACCCTGTTGTCGTAGGCCACGAGATCGTTGGTGTCGCCGTACGTGTCGGCAGCCAAGCAGAAGGTGGTATCCAAGTCGGCGACATCGTTGGCGTCGGTGCGCAGTCCGACGCTTGTCTCAATCGCAAGATAGGAGACGAGAAGCGTCCCTGCGATGAATGCGCCTCTGGAGAGGAGAATTACTGCACCAGCATGAGGCCGACATACGGATCAAAGTTCCTGATTACAGGCGATAAAACGCAAGGCGGCTACGCCCGTTATCACCGGTGTCCATCGCATTTCGTCGTCCACATCCCTGAGGGTGTCGCACCAGAGCACGCAGCGCCGCTCCTCTGCGGTGGCGTCACTGTCTATTCGCCTCTAAAGCAATTTGGAGCAGGGACCGGTAAGAAGGTTGGTATCGTTGGCGTTGGCGGGCTGGGTCACTTTGCTGTGCTCTTTGCCCGTGCGCTTGGCGCCGATGAGGTTGTCGGCATTTCGCGCAGGGGAAGCAAGAGACAGCAAGCTTTGGACCTGGGCTGCACAGATTATATCGCCACTGCTGATGAGGAGGGTTGGGAAACTAAGAACGCCCGTAGACTCGACCTTATCATCTCGACTGTCTCGTCTCCCAAGGTACGTCTTCTCTTGAACCAATTGCCCTACCAACCGCTAACAGCGTGGTGCAGATGCCGCTCGCTGATTACATCGGCCTTCTGCGACTAGACGGCACACTCATCCAAGTCGGACTTCCAGAAGGTCAAGTCCCATTTCACCCTCGAAGTCTTGTCGGCGCACGTCGCAGACTCGCTGGCTCAAGCATTGGGTCCCCAGGCGAGATCCGAGAAATGCTGCAGCTTGTAGCTGATAAGAAGGTCAAGCCATGGGTTGAGCTGCGTCCCATGTCGGAAGCGAACCAAGCTATTGTTGATTTTGAGGCAGGAAAACCGCGATTCCGCTATGTTTTGGTCAATTAGGATGTTGAAGTGATTACGCAATAAAGGGTTTCTTGACCAGCATTCAAATATTTGAATGTACTTATTAAACATCAGTCAGCAGATATGTAATTGCCTTCCAAACCTATAAAGGTTGATTTTAACAGACGGAGCCCAATTCTGTAGCCTTATTTCCTTGTGAGCATTGCATCTTTTCTGATGGACGGACTACAAGCCATGAGAATACACTTTTGTCTACTAACACATGTAATGAGCCCTATGGCCCTTTTGCCACGGTGTAAGCTTTGGTCGTTCCTGAAACAGACTAACCCTTCACTATGCCATATCTGGTAATGAGCATACAGTCCTCAAAGTAGATATTGTCTAGCGTGCGGGGAAATGCTTTCATGACAGCATCATGTTAATTGTAGTACGTAGGCACCGGCCTTCTCTTGACCCTTCCGTGGGCGCTATGATAAGCTTATGATGTGGTTATTTTCTAGCGGGAGCTCTCTGGCTGCTGATATCGCCAGTCGAAACGAATCCTGCGTGATGACGGCGTCAAGTACAGGCTTACAGCTAGAATGACAAGCATATCACTAACCTTGAGTTTATAATATATCGCACCTTGGACAGTTAAGCATGGATACCCCCTGAACTATTTAATATATCATAACATAATCATTTTATATCATAGTTGCGGCATACGGACATCTAACTCGTTGACATCTCCCAATGTTGAAAGATGATGCCGATCTGTATGCCTATCACAGCCAATAAGCGCGACCACGCGGGCGACGCAAAAGGGGACGCATTACTGCATAACCTTTGAGTCATAGTGTGGTCAGCTATTCTGACATTGTGAGGTCCATGAACCATATATTATTAGCCATTTACCGCATGCTCTAAACTCCGGACGAGACTGCAACAGACCAAACTTACTACAACTCCTATTTTCCCGCAAGTATTGTTATACGACATCCACTATGAATAAACTCGAGAAGAATGTGACGTCGTCAGAATGCAAGCCTCCATTCCCACCGACATCTTCCTTGATCTCTCAAGATGACTTGGTCTTCCCTGCGGCCTTCAACGATATATCTCCCCTAGCAAGGGAACTTCAGCCACTGAGACTTGACAATCGAAATGAGGTGCAGAGATTCCTTACCGCTTTCTTCGATCTTTCTCGATTCAATGCCATACGCAGTTTGCTTTGGCTTATCGCCGTCCATGGAGCTCCACGATCCTTATACTACCAGAAATTCCTCGGCCGTGACATTGTAATTGCAGAAGAATTGGATCTCCATCTTGTTTGGGCCAAGTGGAGAATATTTATCAAACCACTTCCGGAATTTCTGCTGAACTACGAGTTCTGGGAGGCTAACATATCCTGCGACCCTAAATTACACCGAGCAGCATGCGGGCTTCTGTACTCGTATTGTGGCCTTATTCGCTTTGGCCATGACTTGCAGATAGCTAAAGATTATCACCTTATCCACGATAGCGTGGACTACCGAGCTTGGACGGATTTTTCCCGTGTAATACTGCCGAATCTCAACCCCAGGGACCCTAATATCATGGACCGACGCTTCCAGTACGGCGAGCTGCGGTTAAATCGGCTCGATACCATTTACAGATACTCACCTTATAAATTCTCCATATCCAGTATCCTTCAAGGCTTCCCCCATGCTTTGACCGAAAGTTATGTCCCTTACATGGACCAGTACAATAATGCGGTGTCAGCGTTTGGGGTCATTGTTATTGTTCTGTCGGCTTTCAACCTATCATTATCAGCACACTCGAAAAATCCAGATGTTGATCTTCAACAAGCAGCTTATGGATTTGCAATTTTTGCGATGATATTATGCGCCGTCCTAGTTGGGTTATTTATTGTATTGCCGTTCATTTCATCACTCGCGACAATCTATGGGTCTATGGCTACACGAAAACACCTTGCAAAGAGACAGGGGGATAGTCGTGTATAGCTTAGCTGGGAACTTTCTTTGAAGATTGAATTAATTTACTTATATAAGACTATTTCAATTACAAATGTTGATTTGGGCGCTGGCAAGCCCCGATTTAGACACATTTTGGTTAACTAGGCTGTGTGTAAGGCTTTGCAAGAGGCAGATTTATCTTGACCGCTACGCGAAATACAACCTATGTAATGACCCGTCTGCATGCATATATGAAATTAAAGGTCTCAGCCTACAGGTATTGATTCTGCCTTGCTCAGCCTGATTCTGCGGCCTCATTTTCATGCGAGCCCTGCATCTTGTCGCAGCTGAACTTCTCTCTTTCATCTTCCACTGACCTTTGCCTGTCAATACATCGAGACAATACGAAAATGTCTGGCGCTGAAGCTGCACTCCTCGGAGTAGGCATACTGTGCAATGCGATGCAAATAATCACCTTTGCCAAAGACTCCCTCCACGTCTATCGCAACATCCGTGAAGGCCGAGCTCCTGACCCAAAACTCGACTCTTATCTAAAAAATGCCAAATCTTCTTTTGATGAGATGAATCAAACCGCCTCTCAAATGGGCCCATTGAGTCACGTCCAGCAACAAATTGTCGACGTTGGCATAAAGGTATATGACTGTGTTGATGAGCTCCAGCAAAAATTTGCCGAGCTGCACGTTGATGAAGCATCGAAGCGGGGACTCCGCGGTAAGGTTGCTGCATTTCGAAAAAGCGCAGCGACATTATGGCGCGGAAAGGAGCTCGAAGACGCCGAAAAGAGCCTCCAACGCCATGAAGCCCTCTTGCACAGCCTACTCCTCGACCGCATATGCAGTCAATCTCAGGCTACGGAGATCACCTCGCTACAGTCATTTCAACACCTTGATGGAGCTTTGCAAGGCATTATATTGCAGCTGGTTGATGGCTCTACCAAGGTCTCGGATCTGATCACAGACTGTTCATCAAACATCTGCGATCGAATTGCTGAAGAGCATTCAGCCACTCGAACGGCTATCGAGGACCATGTAACTTCGGCTGAGAACACGATTCGATTAAACATTTGTCACTCGATCGCCCAGATTCGTCAGGAACTGCTCCAAATTGAAAAAGACAAGGCTTTTGAAAAACAACAGGAGCAGCTTCTCTCCAGTCTACGATTTCCGGAAATGAACAGTCGAAAGAATCAGATATCAACCAACTATCCGGGAACATTTGACTGGATCTTCAACAGGCATCTGTCACTGCAGTCAGATCATAGCTTTGCATCTGGATCCGACATATCAGATAGCGATAGCCAACTATCCCAGGAAAGTGACATGGAGGGATGTAATTGTCTGGAACAGACCAACGGCGCCAACCAACAAGTCTCGGATTGTTTTCCAAGATGGCTAGGATCAGATTCGCACTTGTTTTGGATCAGCAGCAAGCCAGCCTCTGGTAAAAGCTTTCTCATGATGTTCCTTGCATTCAACCAACAAACAGCCAAATACCTGAATAGATGGCACTCCAATGTACGTATTCTTACACATTTCTTCTGGAAGCCAGGCCATTCCTTAGAGCGAAACGTAAAAGGTATGGCTTTATCGCTCCTGTTCCAAGTGATGAGTGGCAGGCCTAGTCTTGGTCGAACGCTGTATGAATACCAGCCTTCCACAAAGCACAAGATAACACATTCAGACTGGATCCTCGAAGAATTGGCAGATTCTCTCATATGGGCCTTGAAAGCTTCTCACGAACCCTTTTGTATCTTCCTCGATGGTCTGGATGAGGCCAAAGAGCTTGAACATCTTCCGTGGCCTGCTTGGACAAACGCTCACGTCATTCATAAACTGTCAGAACTGAAAAACGTCAAACTTTGTGCATCTAGCAGAGAAGAACGTGCATTTTGCTCCTTTTTTGAAGGATCGTCCCAGCTGAGAATTCACTATCTAAACCATTGCGATATTACTCGTTTTGTCTGTAAACGACTTGAAACTGGCGGGCTGAATTGCGGCGATCAAGGTATTCTTATCCATGAAATTGTGTATGATTCTGAAGGCGTGTTCCTATGGGCAGCCCTTGTGGTAGATAGCCTGAACAGGGCCATTCGTCAGGGGTATACAAGTATTGACATACTTCGAGAGCGCCTTGAACAAACTCCCTCAGATTTGACTACGCTATACACCGACATGTGGAGTCGAATTGGGGATGATGGCCAACTACGCACTGTCAAAGAGACTGCTTCTCGTTACTTTAACCTCCTAATTACCGCTCGCAAAATGGATGAATTTCAAGGGAGTCACATATTGGACCGGCAATTATTTTCTTGCATTATGAACTCACTACCAGTTATGGCGACAGCCGTAGAATATCAGTTAATGGAATCAATAATCAGCACCGGTCGCGAAATAGCCCTTGAGGAGCTTTTAGCCAGATGTTCAAAGACTGAGAAGGAGCTGAGAGTGGTTTGTCGTGGCCTCCTGGAGACAACTAGTGGCTTCCATAACGAAATGTACTGCGTTTATAAAGGCGATGAGCGTTTGAAAGACTACAATGTAATGAGGATTGATTTTACCCATAGGAGTGCTTTTGACTTTCTGGTGGATACAGAGCCTGGACGTGAGTGCCTTCAAGCCTGTGGCCTGTCTGAAAGCGACCAAGCTTCGATACTATTCGCGAGCTACCTAGTTACAGCTCGGTTCCTTTCTGTCAGAGACAGATATGGCCTCGACTATAGGTCGAGGCGTATTGAGTATACTACTAACAAAGAAGCTCTAACTCTCAACACTTATTTGAAGAGCGCTCTTATTATCCTTTCCAAAACTGGTCCTTTTGCAGAACAGGCACAAAGGGAGACTTTGTTCCAAATTGTTGAAAAGTGGCAGTTATCCGGCTTGTTCTATGGCCATGAAGATTGGACACCCGCGCCGTGCTACAAATCTAGTTTAAGCAACCTCAAACTAGAATTTATAGAGACGCTCATCGATACAACTTTTTGGTACGGAGGTAGTTCGGATTTTGTCTCTCATGCGAGGCGTCTACTGAGCAACTATTCGGTCCCCATATTAGCCGATGCTATTCCAGTTATTCTTCGTGCCCTCTCAGGGGAGCATCGATTTTACAATGACATAAGAGCTCTCCACGAGCTGCTCAAGCACATTCTTTGTCGTTTTAAAGGAATAGCTCCAAGGAAAACACAGCAACAAGGCACTATCAGTAGTGCTATCCGTGCTCTACATTGCTGGTATATTACCCGCTGCTTGGAATATTCACTGGAGTCAGGTGGTTTCGACGTTAACGACGAATTTGTGGATACTGAATTATTTTCCCAGCTGCGCGCTACTCTGGTCTTGGAAACAGATTGGCAATATCCCATCTTGTTTGAGTTCATAGGAAGTCGCCATCATCACCTTGAACTGTTTAATTACCCATCTACAATTTTCTTGCCTGCTCACTACGCGCTTGTCGTGGGGAATTTTGCCTCTGCCTACCGACTGTTAAACAAACTGAAGATTGGACATTTATCGTCCAATGTGGATGTTGAGGCCCCGCACAGTGCTCGTTCTCAATTTGAGACCATAATTCTTGCAGATATCAATCATTTTACAGTTGACTATTACATTCCTGATATCAGATTGTACGGCCCAATTCAGTACCAGTTGTATTCAGGACTGCAAGCTGGCACAAGAATCGAAGAGCAGCAGCCATGGCCACATCTTCTTCATTGCTCTAGCAGCGAGCTGGAGCCGGTTGATAGATCTAAAGTGTTTGACTATGTTTTGGGAGAATTGAAAGACCGAGGAGTGGACTTCTTCATTATTAACGGCATAATGTTACCGAAAGATTGGGACGAATCAGGGGATGATTAATTGTAACATGCGGATACAAGAAACTGATGTTATTGACTTTTGATGAAAAAGGACAGTTAATTTAATGGTGCTATTTAATATCGGCAATTGATAGGGGGGCATGA